>WAAF01010019.1:0-207937 GCA_013400475.1 Tricholaema leucomelas | reverse complement strand
AATATATGGGGGGGAAAATGTTATCTATACAATATATGGGGGAAAAATGTTATCTATACAATATATGGGGGGGAAAATGTTATCTATACAATATATGGGGGGGAAAATGTTATCTATATAATATATGAGGGGGAAAATGTTATCTATATAATATATGGGGGGGAAAATGTTATCTATATAATATATGGGGGGAAAATGTTATCTATATAATATATGGGGGGAAAAATGCTGCTCAGCAGCTAAAACACTGTATTTTCCTTCTGTGTTCATGCTCAGGTCATAATTTGGTTGCACATAAATTATCAACCACAAGGCACCATCACACAGAAGGAAAAAGGAATGGTTACAGCTCAGGTGCAAAACCTGTAAGAGCAGTTATAAAAAGCTCCATTTAAGTCAATTCACAGAAAAAACACCCCAAGCCTTTGTGTTCCAGCTTGGTAGCAATGCTCACAGTTGTATCTCACACACAACGCTCACCCACACCATAGATTTGCATGTTGGGTTTGTTGGGTTTTTTTTTTTGGTGTTGTAGAACAAGAAATCAGAAGCTGGAACCTTACCCAGCCCTGAAGAACATCTGCTAGTCCTACCGTCTGTGCTCACAACACAAGCACGAATGGTTGCCCTCAAGCTCTGGGCTATCAGATCTTTTTTCAGCCTGTATGAAAAATTATCTCGAACAGCAAGGGAAAGAATTATTGCAAATTAGAAGGTTAACCACAAATGTTAATACCTGAGCTCGTCTGGTGAATATTTTCACTCTTCCAAAGACCTTGGTGCATGCATCGATGCCCAGCGAGTGATGCAGAGCACAGCATTTAAGGGAAAACAGCAGGAAGAGCTGCGGGCACTTTTCTATCCCAAGATACTATTTAAGTGCTCGCCAGCTCCTCATTTAGACTGCAACTGTCTGGAGCCAGGGAACGACCGGTCTTGGTTTACAGCTCACTAGAGAACACTGAACCTCAGCAGCACCAAAGGGTAGCACCAAGTAACTTTGCTCTTGAACACCATCACAAAAGCACCTTCTGCAGACCAAAGCCAGAGCGTACAAGAACCTGCACTTGCAAGACTTCCGCGGATAAGGCGCACACTGCTTTGTTTATAACATTTAAGGTCTGCACATCCTTTGCGCTTAACCCGGAGTGGTTAAGCTGCGGTCCCAACCCGTTTTGAGGGGGAGAGGAGTGCAGGGCAGGGGCAGAGAACCCTGCTCATAGATCTACGGTTCAAAACACTTGGTACCGCGTTCCTCTCCCTGCCAGGCAGTGCGTGCGAAGCCGGCGGGACGGGGATCCCTACCGACTGCCACCTGACCAGCAACTCCGGGATCGCTAGAACGGAGCTGACACCTTTCCACCACCATTCGTATTCGCCGGGACAGACAACCACCTTCCAAGGCACTCGAGTCGGCTCGTACCCCACAGCCCCGCATCACTCCTCCCTCCCGCACGCCACACACGGCGCCGAAACATAGCAGTCCCCGTCGCGCCGCTCCAAAGGCGCGGACAAGCCACCGACACCGAAGCGGCCTGGGACAGAGCCTCAGGGCCGCGGAGGGCTGGCTGCGGCAGGGCCGGGCTCACCTGATGGAGGGGGTGGGCGCAGGCCGCGGCAAGGCCCGGCCCGCGGTACCACCGCCTGGCTCGACTCCGCTGCTCCAGCAGCGCCGGGCACCACCACGTCACTTCCCGACGCCAACACCTCCGGGCCGCTACCCAGTCAGCGCCGCGCACCCACAATGCCCGCGGCGGGTGGTACCATGACTTCACACCGTGGGGTGGCGCAGACCCTGTTCGCCCGCTGCAGCCCCGCGGTCGCCCCCTCCCACCTCTCATCTCTTGTCTTGTGTATCGCGGGTTCCGGTGAGTACGGTGCTGGGCTGTGGGACGTGTGGGAAGAGAGTTGCGGCGAGGCGTGCTCCGGTCATTCTTTCCCCCCGCCCTGGTTGCAGCGGTAGATGCCGCGCAGGCTCGATGCGCCACGGCCCCTGGCAACGGCCCCTGGCGACGGCGGTGTTGTGGCGCTCGGCGTTGCCGGGGCCTGATGGCCGCCGCCTTCCCTCTGTTGCCGCCCGCCATGGAGGAGCCGGCAGGCCCCGAGCGTGGGCTGAGCCGGCTCCCGACGTGCCTCAGCCACGGGAGGGTGGTAGGTGAGGCTGATATCACTGTGGAGCTGCCTTGGGGGCCTCTGCGTGGGAAGCGCCGCGGGCTCGGCCGCCCCCACCGTCCTCCCGCCGCCGTTTCCTTGCGTGTCCCCATGCCCCCGCCCGCCGTCCGCGGTAGTCTAGGTGAGCTCTCCCGCGGCCTGGCTTGGCCCGTAGGGCAGCGGGAAGAGAAGGAGGAGCTCGGTACCAAGCCGTTGCCACCCGCCGGCCCGCAGCGGAGGTTGGAGGACCGGGTGGTCGGTGAGGACACGGTATCGCTGCCCCCCTCCCAGCCCCGCAGCAGCGGCTTGAAGTTCGGGCTGTTGCCGCCGGAACTTCACGCTCGGCTGCTGGACCAGGAGGACTACAAGAACCGGACGCAAGCCGTGGAGGAGTTGAAGAAGGTCGTTGGAGGTGCCAGCCAGTCTGCGGTAACCTCCATTCCTGACTCCAGCCTCTTGGGACTCATCAGCTTCCTGTACACCCTCCTCGATGACTCCAACTTCAAGGTGATGCTGGGGGCGTTGGAGGCGATACATCTATTGGCCCTGCGTCTGGGCGACCAGGTCCAGGCCTTCTTGGCACCGCTAGTGTCAGCTGCTGCTAAAGTCCTCGGGGACAACAAGGTGGCCATCAGGCAGGAGTACAACTGCCTGTTCCTGCGGCTGATGAAGGTGGCACGTCCCCAGCAGGTGCTGGACTTGCTGCTGCAGAAGAAGTACCTGCAGCACAAGAACTCCAAAGTCCGTGAGGAGGCCATCAACATCTGCATCGTGGCCCTCCTCACCTTCCCCAGTGAGGAGCTGGACTTGGGCAAGCTGGCGTTTGGCTTGGCTCCGGCACTGGTGGACAACAAACGCAGGGTCCGGCATGCTGCCATGGAAGCATTTGCTGTTCTGGCGTCTTCCATGGGCCTGGGTAAAACCAGCCTTCTCTTCAAGGCTGTGGATGCTGTGGAGCTTGAGGACAACGGAGATGGGGTGATGCATGCAGTGCAGGCCAGGCTGGCCAGGAAGACCTTGCCTAAGCTGGTGGACCGAGGCTTTGTAGAGTATGCTGTGCCCTTGCCATCATCTGGCCGTAACAGGGCGTCTCGTTTGCCCCCTGGGGCAGATACAGACTGGCTGTTGATGGGCAGCAGGACTCAGAGCGCCCACAGTTACTGTGGCTATCACCCCAGAGATGATGGTCTGCAGAGCTCCAGCCCACATGGAGCCTGTAGTGACCAAGGAGTGAGTCCAAGGAGAGTGTTGAGTGCAGGTAAAGGGAAAACCAAACTGCCTTGGGAAAATGAGCACATTGGAGATGGAGAAGGTGGCCTGGGAGTCAAGATTCCTTGCACAAAGGGTGCGGAGCAGGTAGGTACTCGGAGCTCATGGGACTCCTTTCTTCTGAGGCATTTGGAGTCCCCATCCTTGGAGGTGTTTTAAAGCCATGTAGATGTGGAGCTTGGGAATGTGGCTTAAAGGTGGACTTGGTAGAGTCGATGGTTGGACTTTTGATGATATTGAATGGCTTTTCCAACCTTAAGGATCTTGTGTCCCCAGGGGAGAAGTGAAAGCTGTCAAAGGCTTGTTAAGTGATGGGTATTTATGGGATGTGGGTGATGCTACTGATAATTTGTGTGCAGGGATCTCTGCACCTGCATGGATCTGGGAAGGCAAATCTGAGAACTCCTTCTGTCAGGTTTCTAACAGCAGCAGGAACTAGCAACTTCTGAAAAGTAAATACATTGATGTATAATTTTTGTTATCTGGACTCTGTGAGCATGGTATGAGGTTCAGTAAGCACTGGGTCCTCCACTTGTGTCACAGCAACCTCATGAATGCACCATACTTGAGGCAGAGTGGCTGGAAGCTTCCTGGGAGAAAAGGACCTGGGTGTGTTGATCATCAGTAGCTGAAGATAAGGCAGTAGTATGCTTAGGTGGCCAAGAAGGCCATGAGCATCCTGGCCTGGATCAGCAGTAGTGTGGCCAGCAGGACCAGGGCATCAATTGCTCTCCTTTATTGTGCATTGCAACGCTGCACCTCAGATGCTGGGTTAAGTTTTGGGCCCCTCACTCCAAGAAGGACATTGAGGTGCTGGAGCAGGTCCAGAGAATGGCAGTGAAGCTGGTGAAAGGTCTGTAGAATAGTTCTGGTGAGGAACAGCTGAGGGAACTGGGATTGTTCAGCCTGGAGAAAAAGAGGCTAAGAGGAGACTTCATTGCTCTCAACACTCCCTGAAAAGAGGTTCGAGACAGGAGGGGGTTGGTCCCTTCTGCCAAGGAACAAGGGACAGGACAAGAGGAAATGGCCTTAAGATGCCCCAGGGGTGATGTAGGTTGGACATTAGAAGAAATGTCTTCACTGAATGTGTTCTGAAACACTGCAACAGGTCTGCCCAGGGAGGTGGTTGAATCCTCATCCCTGAAGGTGCTCGAAAGCCCTGGAGATGTGGTGCTGAGGGACATGGTTTGACTGGATAGAGTTAGAGAATGGTCGAACTGGATGATCTTAAAAGTCTTTTTCCACCTAAAGGATTCTGTGATTCTTTGCCAGGGGGCAATTAGCAGTTGAAGTTGGGGGGTGAGTGGGGAGGATGTAGAAAGTAAGTTATCCCTGTATCTCCTCCTAACTATTCCAGTTGGCTGGTCCATGTCAGTGTAAGGAATTAATTATTAATTCAGACATTCCTCTGGAATGAATTTGCTTAAAAATTAACTTCTGGGGTCATTCTGTATCTGAAAGCATGCATGACATGAGCTTAATGTTTAAAGTTGGTGCTTGGTTTGGTTTTCCCTTTTTTTAACCAGTGTTTTTATGCTTGTGTCACCCAGGGATTGTCCAAGGCCAGGTCTAGACTTTGCTGATCAGATAAGATGGGAAGTAAACCAGATGGAAGTTAATGTGTGCCTAGAATACAGTGTAGATAAAGCACATTTCCCACAGGGGTTTGCTTAAACAGAGTGATGTGCAGTTGGGTTGTTGAGAAAAGATTCCTCTAACTTCTGAAGTCTTCTGAAATTGGTTTGTTGTTTGCTTTTTTAACCATCTGTGGGCCCCCCAGTTTAAGAGGGACATTGAGATGCTTGAACGTGTCCAGAGAAGGGCAACGAGGCTGGGGAGAGGCCTCAAGCACAGCCCTACGAGGAGAGGCTGAGGGAGCTGGGGTTGTTTAGCCTGGAGAAGAGGAGGCTCAGGGCAGACCTTATTGCTGTCTGCAACTACCTGAGGGGTGGTTGTATCCGGGAGGAGGTTGCTCTCTTCTTTCAGTCGGCCAGCACCAGAACAAGAGGACACAGCCTCAAGCTACACCAGGGGAAATTTAGGCTTGAGGTGAGGAGAAAGTTCTTCACTGAGAGAGTCATTGGACACTGGAATGGGCTGCCCAGGGAGGTGGTGGAGTCGCCGTCCCTGGAGCTGTTCAAGGCAGGATTGGACGTGGCACTTGGTGCCATGGTCTAGCCTTGAGCTCTGTGGTAACGGCTTGGACTTGATGATCTATGAGGTCTCTTCCAACCTTGGTGATACTGTGATACACTGGCAACATGGAGCAACCTCCACCAGTTGAAGGTGCTCCTTTGCCAGGAAAGTTGGAACTAAATGATCTTTAAGGCTCCTTCCAACCAAATCATCCTGTAATAACTTGATACCTCTCAAACCACAGCAAATACTCCAGTGCCCTACCATCCCCAAAAGTATCACAGTCTCACAGTATCATCAGGGTTGGAGGAGACCTCACAGATCACCAAGTCCAAGCTGTTACCACAGAGCTCAAGGCTAGACCATGGCACCAAGTGCCACGTCCAGTCCTGCCTTGAACAGCTCCAGGGACGGCGACTCCACCACCTCCCTGGGCAGCCCATTCCAGTGTCCAATGACTCTCTCACTGAAGAACTTTCTCCTCACCTCGAGCCTAAATTTCCCCTGGCGCAGCCTGAGGCTGTGTCCTCTTGTTCTGGTGCTGGCCACCTGAGAGAAGAGAGCAACCTCCTCCTGGCTACAACCACCCCTCAGGTAGTTGCAGACAGCAATAAGGTCTGCCCTGAGCCTCCTCTTCTCCAGGCTAAGCAACCCCAGCTCCCTCAGCCTCTCCTCGTAGGGCTGTGCTTGAGGCCTCTCACCAGCCTCGTTGCCCTTCTCTGGGCATGTTCAAGCATCTCAATGTCCCTCTTAAACTGGGGGGCCCAGAACTGAACACAGTACTCGAGGTGTGGTCTAACCAGTGCAGAGTACAGGGGCAGAATGACCTCCCTGCTCCTGCTGGCCACACCATTCCTGATGCAAAGACGTTGTCCTGCTCTAGTGGAAGATTTGCATGGTAGGGGTTTGGTAGTGGAATCTTTAAGGTCCTTTCAAACCCTAAACCATTCTGTGATAACCAAAAGTGCTCTGCCATGCTCAAAGTAACAAAGATCCTCTTCATGTGTAGATGGAACTTGGCTGTGTTCAAGTTTGTGGCTGTTGGTACATTTTTGTATCAAGGCTCCTCAAGTTTTTATTCTCTGATTTCACCTTTTTGTCCAGAAATACTTCAAATGAGAGTATAATACCTGAAGACCAATTAAAAAGTCTGACCCTGGCTTTCAGGAAGGAGGAAGTTATGTAAAATTTTGAGCTGTTTGGTGGATTTGCTTAAAATGCAACTACCTGAAGGGAGGTCATAGCCAGGTGGGGTTGGTCTCTTCTGCCAGGCAAGCAGCAACAGAGCAAGGGGACACAGTCTCAAGTTGTGCCAGGGGAAGTACAGGCTGGATGTTAGGAGGAAGTTGTTGGCAGAGAGAGTGATTGGCATTGGAATGGGCTGCCCAGGGAGGTGGTGGAGTCACCATCCCTGGAGGTGTTCAAGCAAAGGCTGGATGGGGCACTTAGTGCCCTGGTCTGGTTGATTGGGTAGCGCTGGGTGCTAGGTTGGGCTGGCTGAGCTTGGAGGTCTCTTCCAGCCTGCTTGATTCTGTGAGGCTTTGACTCAATTGTGTGGATGATTTTAGTAATCATAGAATCACAGAACCAGTCGGGGTTGGAAGAGACCACAAGGATCATCCAGTTCCAAACTCCCTGCCACAGGCAGGTATGCCTCACACTAGATCTCACTGTCCAGAGCCTCATTTCAACCTGGCCTTCAACACCTCCAGGGATGGGGCTTCTACCACCAACCTGGGCAACCCCTTCCAGGCTCTCACCACCCTCATGCTGAACAACTTCTTCCTAACATCCAGTCTGAATTTACCCATTTCTAGCTTGGTTCCATTGCCCCTAGTCCTATCCCTACCTGACAGCCTGAAAAGTCCCTCCTCAGCTTTCTTGTAGCCCCCTTAAGATAATATCTGCTGAAACCTCTAAGAGCAAATGTGGCTTTTCTTGTAGGTAAAGGCAATTTTTTGGTCATTTTTGTTGACTACAAAGCCCTTCCCAGGAGCAGGGAAGCTGTTTTCTCCAGCAGCCCATGTCCACGTGGCTGTGTACCTTGGCTCTTGATGTGGAGGTGTCCCTTTGGGAACTGAGGTTGGTTTAAAGCACTAGCTGGGAATACAGAGAAATGGCTGCTTCACCTCTTTATTCACTGCTGAGAGGAACCAGCTATGGGTTATTTTATTGACTTTTAGGGAGGGGCAATCTCAGAGGGAGAGAATTAAGAGGTCTGTAGTTCAAGAGTTTGAGTTGTGAAGGTTGTTTTTAGGATGATGCTCACTGACAATGTCTGGAGATTGAATTTCTCTTGACTTCTGTGTGTCTCGCTAACATCTTCTGAGTCGTCTTTTCTTGGAAGGGATCCAAAAGTTTTGAGGACAATTAAAAGATTTTAGCTTTATTCCATAACCATAATCAAGGTATTATCCTTAACAATCTATTAACCATGTATTTTCAAGGTAAAGTGTGACAAAGTATATGTTGTAATGATTGAAAAAAAACATTCTTGAGCTCTACCAAGGCTGGTGCTAAACTATATCCCTCAGTACCACATCTCTGTCTCTTTGAAATACTTTGAGGGATGGGGATTCAACCACCTCCCTGGGCAGCCTGTTCCAGCTTTTGAGAACCCTTTCAGTGAAGAACTTTCTTCAAATGTCCAGCCTGAACCTCCCCTGAGCACCCTAAGGCCATCTCCTCTTGTTCTGTTTTTTGTTGCTTGGGAGAAGATACCAACACACACCCCCCAAGCTCCAAACTCCTTTCAGGGAGTTGTAGACAGCAATGAGGTCTCCCTTCAGCCTCCTTTTCTCCAGGCTGAACACCACCAGCTCCCTCAGCTGCTTCTCACCAGACCTGTTCTCCAGACCCTTCAACAGCTTCGTTGTCCTTCTCTCTGGCACCTCAATGTCCTTCTTGGAGTGAAGGTCCAAAACTGAACCCAACATGTAAGATATGGCCTCACCAGTGTCCAGTATAGGACAATTGTTTTCCTGGTCCTGCTGGCTACACTATTACTCATCCATAAGAAAAAAAGATACTTTAAAACATCTCATCAGTAGTTTATGCAGCTCTGTTGTGCAGAGAGAGAAGTCTGGGCTGTGGTGGGGTCTAGATGACAAAGCTACGTGGTTAATTCGGCTCTTTGTACGGAAAGGATTGTTCACTTTTTTCACACACATCAATGTTCCTTTATTTTCCTTTCCCCTACAGTTCTCTACAGCCAATGATTTTCTCCATTCTCCCAAGCTAAGGCCCTCTCCAGGAGCTTCAGTCACATTTTGTAGCAGAAAAAGAACTTCAAGGAATTTATTGCAGAATAGTCTAGATGTAAACTCTGAACAGTCCTCTCTTTATGCTGGTGAGTATTAACACACAGAAGCTTTTGATCTGTTGTTTGCAAAAGAGATTTAGAAGAACCTCAGCTTAAAGTTGTAGCTTCATGAGCAAGATGTATCATTTCTTGATTATGGATAATCAGCACTTTGCTTTTGGATCTGTGAGGCTTTATCTAAATATCCCCAAACAGTCATCAAATGTCAGTGAAGATTCACAAGTATTATGCCATCAGACATGGACTGGTTAAGCAACTTAGAACATAAAGCCATGTTTCCTAGTTTTGCTGCTAACAAGACAACACACATTTTGTCCTTTAATTTTTGGCTCTGAGCAGTGCCTCTTTCCTACACTGTCACCCATCAGGCATTTAACTATTTGACATCAGTAGCCAGGGATGCCAAGGAAGATGCTCTTAGAGCACGATTGGCTCAGTCTTTCCTACCATCCCGAGTCGCTGTCCCTGGACGTATTCAAGCAAAGCCTGGATGAGGCACTTAGTGCCATGGTCTGGTTGATTGGATAGGACTAGGTGCTAGGTTGGACTGGATGAGCTTGGAGGTCTCTTCCAACCTGGTTGATTCTATGATTATATTTGTTTGATTGTTTATTCACAATTATTCTGAAGAGTTGAGTGCTAGGGACAGGGCTTTTCCTACAGCTGAAGTAAGCAAGCAGCAGCAGCCCTCTCCCTGCTCACAGAATTAACCAGCCTGGAAAAGACTTCTGAGATCGAGTCCAACCCTATAACCTAACCCTTCTAATTAACTAACCCACATTTGTGCTTTCCCTCCTGAGTACTCTGAATACCTCCAAATGCAGTCAGATCAATACAATCCATTCAGTATGATCCAAAGGGTGTTTGAATAGGACATTTGTATGGTTTTCATGGATAAACAGATCCTATGAAAAGTCAATATTTCCTTCTAGCCCNCCCTGAGCCTCCTCTTCTCCAGGCTGCACACCCCCAGCTCCCTCAGCCTCTCCTCACAGGGCTGTGCTCCAGGCCCCTCCCCAGCCTTGCTGCCCTTCTCTGGACATCTTCCAGCACCTCAACATCTCTCTTGAATTCAGGAGCCCAGAACTGGACACAGCACTCAAGGTGTGGCCTGACCAGATCAAAAGATCACATTCTGTGCTTCTGTGCTCCACAACCTCCCTGGAGGTGTTCAAGGCCAGTTTGGATGAGTCCTTGAGCAACTCGTTCTAGTGGGAAGGGGGTTGGAACTGACTGAACTTTGAAGTCCTTTCCAACCTAAACCATTCCATGATTCTATGATTCTGTAAGTAGCTCAGGTGGAAAGCTGGATGAAGAATGAGCTCTAGAGGTTGTCTCAAAGAGTGCAAAATGCCATTTTTGGGAAAAGCAGGTCTGGGGGAGTTTGTAGCTGTAGTGCTTCACCTAATTGCTGCTCTGTGTGAACTCAGTGAGTTGTCAAAAGGCTTGTGAAAAAACTGGGCAAGTCCAGATCTGATTTATTCTCTTGGCAGTGGGTTAAGCTCCCACCTTTCTTTGAGGAGGTCTGATGTGTGGTGTGCCAAGGGTACTCACTGTTGCACTGGGCAACATCAGTCTAAAGAAACTCAACTGTCTTTTGGGATTTTAGGGTGTTTTCTTTCCTTTCCAAGAGAGGATCCTGCTGGGTTTTTCTTCTCTTCAGCTGGAAAAGTGCCCTGGGAGAGGGAGCAGCCAATTTTCCAGATTGCATCTATGAACAGCTTTAGGAGGTTGCTTGGAAACTCTTAAAGCAGTTCTGGTTTGCACTGAAACTTAGACAAAGAGTTAATTTAAATATTATTGTGTGTTTTTTAATTGAATGTCATGTGTGATGTCTTTGTCTTACTCTTCTCTTGCAAGGTGCTGCTGGCTCCCATCAGCCTCAAATTTCAGGGAAGTGTGGAAGTCTTGGACACACACCTGGGAAGAGTGATAGTGTGGACTCAGATTTGCAGCTTTTAGGCTTAAATAACTCTCAGCAAGGTGGGTTCTACTTGGCTGCTACTTCAGTGTGTGCTACTCTGGAAAGGTCTCCTCATTTCTGTGCTGGATGGAGGGAGACCTGGGCGTGCTGTGGAGACAGTTTGAGTGAATGTGAAGCTTTTAATTCTCCAGGCACTGTTTTGATTTGTAGTGAATGGTACTAAAAGCAACTCGATGTAATTGGTGGTGTAATAATAAATAGGACTAAAACCAACCCAAACTAGATGCAGATCCCAGGGTGTCAGGGCTTGGAAGGGAGCCAAAGTGCTCAGAGTCCAACCCCCCTGCCAGAGCAGGACCATACAACCTAGTTCAGGTCACACAGGAACACATCCAGACAGGCCTGCAAAGGCTCCAGAGAAGGAGACTCCACAACCTCTCAGGGGAGCCTGTTCCAGTGCTCTGGGACCCTTCCAGTCAAGAGGTTCCCCCTTGTGTTGAGCTGGAACCTCCTGTGCTGCAACTTACATCCATTGCTTCTTGTCCTTGCTGACTGCAGGAGGGTTAAACAAGATGACCTTCGAAGGGTCCCTTCCAATTCAGTGTAATTTGTGATTCCATAAAGAAGTCAGATCTACACTTTGTAAAACTTCTCCTTTTTATGGGGAGGGTTACAAGAGAGGAGGATTTGGGGCACAGTTAAAACAGCCTAGGTCCAAATTCTGGAATCACATAATTATTGTGTTTGGAAAAGACCATCAAGGTCATTGATCTAACCATTCTCTGTCTTTACCTAGTCTGGTGCTAAACCATGTCCCTCAGAACCACATTTCTGCCTCTTTGAAACCCCTCTAAGGTTGAGGATCCAACCACCTCCCTGGGTAGTCTGTTCCAGCCTTTGAGAACCCTTTTAGTGAAGAAGCTTCTTCTGATGCCTAACGTAAACTTCCCTGGGGGCACCTTAAGGCCATTTTCTCTTGTCCTGTCCCTTGTTCCTTACAAGAAGGGACCAACCCTCACCTGGCTCCAGCCTCCTTTCAGGGAGTTGTAGAGAGCAATGGTGTTTCTCCCCAGCCTCCTTTTCTCCAGCCTGAGCAACCCCAGCTCCCTCAGCTGCTCCTCACCAGACCTTCTTTCCAAACCCTTCATCAGTTTCCAGACCCTTCATCAGCTGTGTTGTCCTTCTCTGGACACACTCCAGCACCTCTAGGTCCTTCTTGGAGTGAGAGGCCCAAAATTGAACACAATACTCAAATCTACACTGATTATTCCATTTTTGACCTTCCGATTGCTGATTGTTTATTTTTAAAAGGAAGTAGAGTTATAAGGTCTGTGCTTTATTTCTACTCCTGTGTTTCTGGGTTTTGAGAGTGTGTGCTGTGCTGTGCTGGCTTGGAATTTGGAGCAGTGAGCAGCAGAACCATGTTCAAGTAGCAGAACCATGTGTTCTCAATGTGCTTCTGATCACAGAGTCACAGACTGTCAGGGGCTGGAAGGGACCTCCAAAGCTCATCCAGTCCAAGCCCCCTGCCAGAGCAGGGTCTCCTAGACCAGATCACACAAGAACACACCCAGGCAGGTTTGGAATATCTCCAGAGAGGGAGATTCCACACACACCCTGGGCAGCCTCTTCCAGTGCTCTGTCATCCTCACAGGGAGAAAATTGCTCCTCATGTTTCCATGCAACTTCCTCTGCCTCAGCTTCCACCCATTGCCCCTTGTGCTGTCCCTGGGCATCACCCAGCAGAGCCTGGCTCCAGCCTTCTGGCACTCACCTTTACACATTGATAACTATTGCTGAGGTCACCTCTCAGTCTCCTCCTCTCCCAGCAGCACAGCCCCAGCTCCCTCAGGCTCTCCTCCTAACAGGGATGTTCCATTCCCTTCAGCATCTTTGTGGCTCTGTGCTGGACTCTCTCAAGCACTTCTATGTCCCTGTTGAACTGGGGGTCCCAGAACTGGACACAGTACTCCAGATGTGGCCTCACCAGAACAGAGTAGAGGGGCAGGAGAACATCTCTTGACCTACTAAGCACAGCTCTTCTAATCCACCCCAGAATGGCATTAGCCCTCCTGGCCAGCAGAGCACATTGCTGGCTCATGGTCAACCTCCCATGCACCAGGACCCCCAGAGCCTTTTCCCCTTCTCTGCCTTCTAACAGGTCAGTTCCCAACCTATGCTGGCCCTGGGGTTGCTCTTTCCCAGGTGCCAGACTCTCCCCTTGCCCTTGCTGAATTTCTGATGTTTTGAGGGACTCCAAAATTGGCAGAATGAAACTAGCTGAGGTGTCTCTGAGTGAAATGGTAACCTTCACTTTCTGCCTGTCTACTTATTTTCTTTACAGTTATTTTACTCTAATTATTGTTGTCAGAATGGCATTGAGATGAATCACCAACAGTGCTCCTCTCTTCTTCACTCAGTTTGTACCAGCAAGACCCAGAGAAGTTTTTGCAATGAAGCACAGCACATGGTGGCCTTACAAGGTCCTAACTCAAGCCAGGGTACCTTCATCCTGCCCTCTCACCCTCTGTCATCACCTAGAGGCAGCCCCAAGCACCTCTCCTCTCCAGGTGACTCTCCAACGATGTCACAAGATAATACCATGAACTTCTCAAAATCCTGGCCTCTTAAAAGCTTTGAAGGACTGCCCAAGCCAATTTCAAAGAAGCAGCTGCTCAGTCCAAAGCCAGGAGACAATACAGGTAGGAACAGAATCAGTAAGGTGAAGATAGATTTCAGGTCTGCATGTTAAGTGGCAATCAGCAGTGATCAGACAACCTGCAGTGGCAGGAAGGCAGAGCATTATGCAATGCCCCAATTGCAGTTAGAGCTATGGAACTGTTGGAAGAGACCTTAAAACCATCCAGTCCAACCCTTAAACCAGCACTGCCAGCTCACCACTAAACCAGGTCCCTCAGCACCACATCTCCACAGCTTTGAAAACCCCTCTAGGGATGGGGGCTCCACCACAGCCCTGGGTAGCCTGGGCCCAGCCTTGACAACCCTCAGGGGAATATGTTCCTCGTGTCCAAGCTGGAAGAGACCAATCCCACCTCTCTCCAACCTCCTTTGAGGCAGCTGTAGGGAGCCAGAAGGTCTCTCCTCAGCCTCCTTTTCTGCAAGCTAAACAGAATCACAGAATTGACAGAATTTTTCAGATTGGAAAAGACCTCCAAGCTGATGGAGTCCAATCATCAGTTTCACACTGACAGGTCCTTGACTAACCCAAATCCCTCAGCACAACATCTAATCACTATGAATCACTGTGGTTGGAAAGGACCACCAGCATCAGCCAGTCCAACCTTCATCCCAGCATCTTTACAAGGAACAGCCCCAGTTCCTTCAGCTACTGCTCACCAGACCTTTTCCTACCTTTGCTGCCTTTCTCTGGACATGCTCCAGGCCCTCAATGTCCTTGTTGGAGTGAAGGATCCAAAACCAAACCCAGGATCTGTGGTTAACCTGAAATAGTTTATTTAATTGCTATTGTTTAATCAATCAGTCTGATTTCTTTTTAATACTTACAGCAGGAAATTGTTATGGGAAGGAGCTGGATTTAGGTGAGACATTAGGAAGAAATTCTTCCCCATGAGGCAGGTGAGGCACTGGAACAGTTTGCCTAGAGAAGTGGTGGAGGCTCAAAGCCTGAAAGTGTTCAAAGCCAGATTGGTTGGGGCCTTCAGTGACCTGGACTTCAGCAAAGCCTTTGACATTGTCTGCCACAACCAGCTTCCTGGCCAAGCTGGCAGCTCATGGCTTGGACAGATTCACTCTGAAATGGGTCAAGAACTGGCTGTAGGGCCGGGCCCAGAGAGTAGAGGTGAAAGGTGCCACATCCAGTTGGCAGCTGTCACTGGTGGTGTCCCCCAAGGACCAGTGCTGGGCCCAGTCCTGTTTAATATCTTCACTGATGAGCTGGATGAGAGGATTGAGTCCAGCATCAGTAAGTTTGCAGGAGACACCCACCAAGCTAGGAGCAGGTGTGGAGCTGTTGGAGAGTAGGAGAGCCCTGCAAAGGAACCTTGACAGTCTGAACAGACGGGCACAATCCAGTGTCATGAGTTTTAACAAGGCCAAGTGCAGGGTTCTGCACTTTGGCCACAACAACCCCAAGCAGCACTACAGGCTGGGGACAGAGTGGCTGGAGAGCAGCCAGGAAGAAAGGGACTTGGGGGAGCTNGGGGTGTGCAGCCTGCAGAAGAGGCTCAGGGGTGACCTCACTGTTTTCTGCAACTACCTGAGGGGAGGCTGTAGCCAGGTGGGGTTGGGCTCTTCTGCCAGGCAACCAGCAACAGAACAATGGGACACAGTCTCAAGCTGTGCCTGGGCAAGTATAGGCTGGATGTTAGGAGGAAGTTGTTGGCAGAGAGAGTGATTGGCATTGGAATGGGCTGCCCAGGGAGGTGGTGGAGTCACCATCCCTGGAGGTGTTCAGGCAAAGGCTGGATGAGGCACTTAGTGCCATGGTCTGGTTGAGTGGCTAGGGCTGGGTGCTAGGTTGGGCTGGCTGAGCTTGGAGGTCTCTTCCAACCTGCTTGATTCTATGATTGTATGGTGTCCCTGCCCATTGCAGGGGGATTTGAACTAGATGATCTTTAAGGTCCCTTCCAACCCAAACCATGCTAGGATTTCATATTTACAATGGTGAATAAAAGACTGACATCTGTTTGTGTCCTCTTTAGGGGAGGATTTGCAGGAGAAACCTTCTCTGCAGCTCAAGCCCACATTGGTGAGACGCTCACCCTCCTGCCGGGGCCTGAATGGGAGCAGACCTGTGCCCCCCATTCCCCGCCTTGCCAGCCCACTGCCCAACAAGCTGGAGCTGAATTTGATGAGGTGGAGAAACCAAGAGTCTGAGGACACCTGGCCAAGTGACACAGATGGGAAGCTTGCAGCTGATCTCTCTGAGCTAAATGTCGATGATGAGGAAGTGGACCAAGAGGAGGTTGGTTTAAATATGGCATAACAGACTTTAAACTGGTGATACTTTGTGAGGTGGGCTAAAGGAGCCAGAAAATACCATCTCTGATGTAAATTGTGTCATCAGTAGAGCAGGTTTTCAGTGAGATCACAGGATCACAGACAGATGCAGGTTGGCAAAGCCCCTCAGGATCACCAAGTCCAACCTAGAACCCTACTCTACAAGGTTCACCTTAAACCATAGCCCTAAGCACCACAGCCAAGCCACCTTTAAACGCATCCAGGGTTGGTGACTCTACCACCTCCCTGGGGAGCTCATTCCAGTGCCTGAGGTACTGTTGAGTGTCTAATAGCAGCTATAGGAGCAATAACTTCAATGTTGAAGGATATAGTGTGGTCCAGACATCTTCATTTCTCTTGCTTTTCTCAGAGCCAAAGTCATAGAATCATAGAATTATATCAGTTGGAAAAGACCTCTGAGATCATCAAATCCAACCATCAACCCCACTCCACCACAGCCATTAAACCATGTCCCAGAGTGCCCTGTCCACATGTTTTTTTTGAACAACAGAAGTTGCAGTTATTTTAGATTCATAGAATGGTTTGGGGTTCCAACCCCTCTGCTATGGGCAGGGCACCTTCTACTACACCAAGTTGCTCAAGGCCTCATCCAGCCTGGCCTTGAACACCTCCAGGCACAACTAAGGCCTTTATACAGCTTCTGTTCTTATTCTCTTGGCTTCATTTTCAGTTCTGTGCCAAATTTAAGGCATCATTTCCTCTTTAGTTACAACAAAAGGCCCAAGGTAACCAATTGATGAAGCTTCATTTAACTCATTCCAGTCCCCTCATGCCTTGGGCCAGTTGTGTGTATTTGGTGGTGTATTTTAGTGTCCTACTCAAACATTCCAATATTTAAAATACTTGATATCTGGAGAAGTCTCTACCTTCTGTCAGCCCTAGGGATCGTTGAACAGATTCATTCCTTCCTCTCCCTCTGCTGGCCCGTTAAAGACTTTGCAGCCACTGCAACTGTAGATCCCATAGGGCTGTTTCTCAGCCACTGGGGTTGTTTGGTGAGGTCCTTCTGTGTACTGCCAAACCCTGTGCCCAGGACATGCTGAAGGATCTCTCACTCCATGCCCGAGGTCTCTCTGATACTGGAAAAGTAGCAAAGAGATGTAGTGGTCTGAGACCTAGAAAAGTACTGCCAAAGCCCTACTGAATTATTTAGTGTGGCCACCAGGACAGGAGAGGTGATTGCCCTCCTGATTCAGCACTGGTGATGCCACACCACAAATACTGGGTTCAGTTTTGGGCTTCTTGCTCCAAGAGCAGGTCCAGAGAAGGGCAACAAAGCTGGTGAAGAATATGGAGAGCAGGTTTGGTGAGGAGCAGCTGAGGGGCCTGGAATTTTTCAGCTTGGAAAAGAGTAGGCTGCTAAAGCAGCAGCATCCACAGCAGCATGCCCAGGATCACAATGTCCAGATGGCTTTGGCATCCATCCAGAGAAGGAGACTCCACAAAATCTCTGGGCTTCAGGGCTCCAGCACCCTCACACCAAACAAGTTTCTCCTTATCTTCAGGTGGGACCTCCTGGATTCCAGATTGTGCCTGTTGCCCCTTGTCCTGTTGCTAGGCATCACTGACAAGAGTCTGATCCCATCCTCTTGTACCCCACAGGTTCTTTAGCTCTTGCTGAGCATTGAGAAGATGCCCTCTGGGGCTGCTCTTCTCCAGGCTCCGCAGCCCCACGTCTCTTAGCGCCTCCTCCTCACAGAGATGGTCCAGGCCCCTCAGCATCTTTGTAGCCTCTGCTGGACTCTTTGCAGTATTTCCCTGTCTCTCTTAAACTGGGGAGCCCAGAACTATACCCAGGACTTCAACTCTGGCCTCAGCAAGGCAGGGCAGAGCAGATGGTATAACCAAGTTGCCCAGCAGAGCTCTGAGCACCGAATTCTAGAACATACTTTCTTTGCTTTAGAGAAGCTTTTCTCCTAGGTACTCAATAAAGCCTCTCTTTTGTCTCCAACCCCTTTCAGATGCAAAACTCCCTGCGATCTCTCCACAACAGTGCAGCCAAGAAAAGGGCCAAGCTGAGCAGCAACATCTCAGAGCTTGAGAGCCTCGATTCTGCTCTCACCCGGGAGCTCTCGGCGGGCTCCCCGTCCCAGGCTTCCTCCTGCAGCGAGAGTGGAGTTTACAGCCAGGAGTCTCTGACATCTCCTGTGTCCACCATCCACCAGAGAAGAATGTGAGTGGAACTTGTATCTTAACTCTGAAATGCTCATTATTATAGATCTGTTATAGGTTTTGCTGTCTTCTACATCCAGGTGACCCACTTAGTGGATGAGCGAAAGGCTGTGCATGTGTTTGCCTCGAGTAAAGCCTTTGATGCTGTCATCCTCCTGCAGAATCTGGCTGCTTCTGGCTGCTTGTGGCTGGTTGCTTCCCTGGGTTGAAAACTGGCTGGTGGCTGGGCCCAAAGAGTGGTGGGGAATGGAGTTAAATCCAGCTGGTGACTGGTCACTAGTGCTGTTCCCCAGGACTCAGTGCTGGGGTTAGTTCTGCTTAGCATTGTTATCAATGATCTGGATGAGAGGATCGAGGCACCCTCAGTGGATTTGCAGATGATGCTAAATTTGGTGTGAGTCTTGATCTGCTGGAGGGTAGGGAGGGATCTGCAAAGGGACCTGTCTAGGTTGGATCGATGGGATGAGGTTCAATAAGGCCAAGTGCTTGGTCCTGCACTTGGGTCACAACAACCCTGTGAATGCTCCAGGCTTGGGGCAGAGTGGATGGAAAATGCCCAGCAGAAAAGGACCAGGGGATGCTGGTTGAAAGCAGCTGAAGATGAGCCAGTGTGTGCCCAAGTGGCCAAGGCAGCCACCAGCACCCTGGCCTGGACCAGCAATAGTGTGGCCAGCAGGACTGGGGCAGGGACTGTTCCTCTGTGCTGAGGACTGGTGAGGCCACACCTTGAGTTCCAGGCTCAGTTTTGAGCCCTTTACTCCGAGAGGGGTTGGAAGAAGTCCAGAGAAGGACAATAAAGCTGGTGAAGGGTCTGGAGAACAGGTTGGATGAGGAGCAGCTGAGAGACCTGGGATTATTTCATCTGGAGAAAAGGAGATTGAGGGAAGACCTCATTGCTGTCTGCAATTCACTGAAAATAGGTTGGAGCCAAGTGAGGGTCAGTCTCTTCTGCCAAGGAACAAGGGACAGGACAAGAGGAAATGGCCTCAATCTGCACCAGGGGAGTGCAAGTAACGTTTTTTTCCCAAAAAAAGTTGTCAAGGCCTGGCCCAGGCTACCCAAGGCAAAGGTAAAGTCCTCATCCTTGGAGGGCTTTCAAATCTGTGGAGTATGTAATGAGGGACATGGTTTAGTGGTGACCTGGCTGTTCTGGTCTAAGGGTTGGACTTGGTGATCTTAAAGGTGTCTTCCAACCAAAACAATTCTGTGATTCTCTGAATCTGGTTGGTTCTGAGCTTTACTTTGGAGGAGTCCCTTGCTGCAGCCACAAGAACAGAGGGCAGAGTAGTGCTGCCAATAGCAGTAAATATTAGATGAAGACTTTAACCTGCCAGAGAAGGTCTGTAAACCACAGCCTGAACATGAGTCAGAAGCAGAAGGAGTTAAGAGGAGGAGAAGGTTTGCTTATTATAGCCTGGAATGTAACGAAGGAATGGACATGGAGCAGGAACTGGAACGATTCAGAGTTTGAGTCCTGCAGCCTGAGAATTAATTCCTAGGTAGGTGACTTCCCTACAAGCTCAGTGATAGCTTCCAAAATAATCTATAAAATATCACATTAAAATCATAGAGCCATAGAATTGTTTGGGTTGGGAAACACCTCCAAGTTCCATGTAAACAATAGGAGGATTTTTTTTCCCTGAGAGGGTGACAGAGCACTGGAAGAGGCTGCCCAGGGGAGTTGTGGACTCTCCCTCTCTGGAGATATTCCAAACCTGCCTGGATGTGTTTGTGTGTGATCTAGTATAGAAGACCATAGAATCATAGAATCAAGCAGGCTGGAAGAGATCTCCAAGCTCATCCAGCCCAACCTAGCACCCAGCCCTATCCAGTCAACCAGACCATGGCACTAAGTGCCTCATCCAGGCTCTTCTTGAACACCTCCAGGGGTGGTGACTCCACCACCTCCCTGGGCAGCTCTGGCAGCAGGGCTGGAGTGGATGAGCTTTGGAGGTCCCTTCCAGCCCCTGCCACTCTGTAATTCTATGATCATTAAGTTCATCCATCAACTCAACACCACCATGGCCATTGCTAGAATACCTAAAAAGTGAAGACTATAAACATCTATATGCAATATTCTTCAGGCAGGCGTGCAGGGCTCTGGGTCTGTCATCTCTGATATACACAGAGTTGTAGAAGGATTTTGTTTGGAGAAGACCTTTAAGATCATTGAATCCAAACCATTCTCTAACTCTACTGAGTCTCAACCTAAGCCATCACAGAATCACAGACACATACAGGCTGGCAAAGCTTCTCAGGATCACCAAGTCCAACCTAGAACCCTGCTCTACAAGATTCACCTTAAACCATAGCCCTAAGCACCACATCCAAACTACCCTTAAACATATCCAGGCTGGGTGACTCCACCACCTCCCTGGGCAGCTCATTCCAGTCCCTGAGCTCTCTTTCCATAAAAAAACTTTTTCCTAATGTCCAATCTAAACCTCCCCAGCCTCAGCCTGAGGCCATCCCGCCTTGTTCTGTCTGCAGTTACCTGTGAGACCAGCAGCAGCCTCTCCACAGTGTTCCTCTAGGTAGCTGTAGGCAGCAATGAGGTCTGCCCTCAGCCTCCTCTTCCTCACACTAACCATCCCCAGCTCCCTCAGTTGCTCCTCATCAGATTTATTCTCTGTGCCCTTAATTATCTCTGAAGAGACCATGTTCCTCAGCACCACATCTCTGCTTCTTTGAAACACTTCCAGAGATCCAACCACATCCCTGGGCAGCCTGTCCCAGAGCTTGAGAACTCTTCTGGGGAAGAAGTTGTTCCTTATGTCCAACTTACACCTCCTCTGATGCAATTTGAGGCTGTTTCCTCTCATCCTGTCATTTGTTTCTTGAGCGATGAGACCAAACCTCACATGGCTCAAGCCTCCCTTCAGGAAGCCAGAATGTCTCTTCTCAGCTTCCTTTTTTCTAAGCTGAACAACCCCAAGGTCCCTCTGTTTGAATGGATCAGTTAGAAGTATCAAGATCAAGTTATAGGGCCAAGTGCAAGGTACTGCATCTGGGTTGAGGCAACCCCAAGCACCGATATAGGCTGGGCAGTGGCTGGCTTGCGAGCAGCCCTGAGGAGAGGGACTTGGAGGTGCTGGTGGATGAGAAGCTCAACATGAGCTGTCAGTATGCTCTGGCAGCCCAGAGAGCAACCAGAGCCTGGGCTGCAGCAAGAGCAGTGTGGGCAGAAGAGCCAGGGAAGTGATCCTGCCCCTCTGCTCCACACTGCTGAGACCCCACCTGGAGTACTGCATCCAGTTCTGGAGCCCCTAGGACAAGAGGAATATGGAGGTGCTGGAAGGTGTCCAGAGAAGGGCCACAAGGATGAGCAGAGGGCTGGAGCTGCTCTGCTGTGAGGAGAGACTGAGGGAGTTGAGGGCTGTTCAGTCTGGAGAGGAGAAGGCTTCCAGGTGACCACCTTGTGGCCTTTCAGTATCTTAAAGGGGCTACAAGAAAGCTGGGGAGGGACTTTTTAGGCTGGCAGGGAGTGGTAGGAGTAGGGGGAATGGAGCCAAGCTAGAAATGGGTAGATTCAGCCTGGATGTTAGGAAGAAGTTCTTCAGCATGAGGGTGGTGAGAGCCTGGAAAGGGTTGGCCAGGAAGGCGGTGGAAGCCTCATCCCTGGAGGTGTTTAAGGCCAGGCTGGATGAGGCTCTGGGCAGCCTGATCTAGTGTGAGGTGTCCCTGCCCATGGCAGGGGGGTTGGAACTGGCTGATCCTTGTGGTCCCTTCCAACCCTGACTGATTCTATGATTCTGTTCTGTGATTCTATGATTGTGTTCCAGATCCAGCATCCTCCTGGTGAATATCTCTGTTAGACACTGAGCACAGCTCAGTTCTGAAGCAGGTCAGTGGATCTGGCCACCAGTATCATCCATCCCTGACCAAAGGTGGCTGTTCAAATGTGTGCTAAATTTAGTCTAGTGTAAAGTTTACTCCTGAGAGTTATGCCTGTGGTGTTCTCTATCACAGACTTCCTCATCAAAGAGTT
Source organism: Tricholaema leucomelas (assembly GCA_013400475.1). Classification (NCBI taxonomy): domain Eukaryota; kingdom Metazoa; phylum Chordata; class Aves; order Piciformes; family Lybiidae; genus Tricholaema lacrymosa; species Tricholaema leucomelas. The sequence continues at coordinate 185,974 of WAAF01010019.1, read as the reverse complement.
TCATACAATCATTGGATAATTAAGGATGAGAAAGGCCTCGGAGATCATCCAAGTCCAACCTTCTACCCAACACCACCGTGGCCACTAAAACATGTCCAGAGTGTCACAGCTTCTTCATTAGACACCTCCAGGGATGGTGACTCCCCCACCTCTCTGGGCAGCAAGTTCTACTGAGTAATTTGTTTCTTCCACATTTGTGGAAGCATACTGGAGATACATGTCCAGCCCATATATTAGCGAGGAGAAACTGAGATCCATTGTCTTTGCTGCAAAGTCTGATTCAGCTGGGCTGGGCCTGATGGGTAGAGTTGCTCCTCTAAACATTTGGTGTCTACTTTCACAGGTCAGACACCTTTCCTCTCCTTGGCAGCAAATCACAGGCTGCAAGAGTGCCTTCAGAAAGAAGGAGAGACGTGGCAGAACATAACTGCAGCACAGGTAGGACACTACTTTTCAGTTCATTTCTGGTTTCATTGATCTAATAGAATGGTCACTTTATGAGTGCCTTNAGGGCTGTGCTCGAGGCCTCTCCCCAGCCTCGTTGCCCTTCTCTGGGCATGTTCAAGCATCTCAATGTGCCTCTTAAACTGGGGGGCCCAGAACTGGACACAGTACAAATGTGGATACTACTGTGGGACTGCAGGTGAGAAGGAGCTCCAGGGATTCTGCCTTTCTGTAGCAGCATAAAAGGTGTCAATGTTGCTGTCTCCTCCCAGGGAACAAGTCACAGCATGACAGGAAATACCTTCAGGTTGAACTCGGGGAGATTTAGGATAGAGATTAGAAGAAAATTCTTGACTGAAAGGGTTCTCAAAGACTGGAGCAGACTCCCCAGGAGTGGTGGCTGAATCCCCATCTCTGGAAGTGTTTCGAAGAGGCAGCCATGTGGTGCTGAGGGATATGGTTTAGCCTGGGTAGAGTTAGAGAATGGCTGGACTAGATGATCTCAAAGGTCTCTTCCAACTGAAGCAATTCTGTGATTCTAATTGGGAAATCCTCATATCCCTGGAATGGTTTGGGTTGGAAGGAACATAATTCTTTGGGTACCAGCTGGGTAACAGTAAGAAAAGACAAATGTTGCAAGCAGCTAATTTTCTGGTAGGAAACTGAAGTTAAGTGATTCTCACAGGCTCACAGGATGTCAAGGGTTGGAAGAGAGCCAAAGAGTTCATCGACTCCAACCCCCCTGCCACAGCAGGACTATACAGTCTAGCTCAGGTCACACAGGAACACATCCAGACAGGTCTTGGAAGGCTCCAGAGAAGGAGACTCCACAGTCTCTCTGGGGAGCCTGTGCCAGTGCTCTGAGATCCTTCCTTACAGGAAAAAAGTTCCCCTTTGTGTTGAACTGGAACTTCCTGTGCTGCAGCTTCCATCCATTGCTCCCTGTCCCATCCCAGGGAGCAGTGAGCAGAGCCTGTCCCCTGACTCCTGACCCCCAGCCCTCAGATATTTAGAAACATTAATTAAATCCCCTCTCAGTCTTCTCCTGTCCAGACTAAGCAGCCCCAGGTCCCTCAGCCTCTCCTCATCAGGCAATGCTCCAGTCCCCTCATCATCCTCCTAGCCTTCCACTGGACCCTCTCCAGCAGATCCCTGTTCCTCTTAGACCAGGAGGGTGTTTCATGCCTCCAGTGAAGCACAGGTAACTACAGGTTTTGCCTTAACTTTGACTTACTGAGGGCACAGCTTGAGTCCTGGGCCCATTGCTGAACTCCCCAGTTCAAGAGAGACAAGGAACTACTGGAGAGAGTCCAGTAGAGGCTCCAGAGATTCTGAGGGGCCTAAAGCATTTCTGTGAGGAGGAGAGGCTGAGATACCTGGGGCGGTTTCATAATACATGCTGTGGTTAATGATTGTTTATGCCTGATAGGAAAAGACCTGCAGTGAGAAGCTGACCTTTGCTGTGAAACAATGAGTAGCACTTGGTCATTGAGCCACGTTATTGACCCAAATGTGCAGCACCAGCCCCCCTGTGAGAGCTGACAGGCTGTGACCCCTGAGCTCAGTGCAACAGCCATGCAACTCAAGGGTAAAGAGGAGTCCTTTGCTCCCATTGCTGACTGAGCTCAGCTCATCACGGAATCTCAGCATGCTGGGTGTTGGAAGGGACCAGTGCTACAGCCCTGATAGGGCTCAGGCACACACAGCAGCCTGCCCAGAGCCATAATCACAGAATCACAGACACAGGCAGGTTGGCAAAGCCCCTCAGCATCACCAAGTCCAATGTAGAAGATTCACCTTAAACCATAGCCCTAAGCACCACAGCCAAACCACCCTTACATACATCCAGGCTGGGTGACTCCACCACCTCCCTGGGCAGCTCATTCCAGTCCCTAACCACTCTCTCCAGGAAAAAACTTTTTCCTAATGTCCAATTAGGAAAGGCCTCCTCAGCCTGAGGCCATCCCCTTTGTTCTGTCTGCAATTACCTGTGAGACCAGCAGCAGCCTCTCCACAGTGTTCCTCTAGGTAGCTGTAGGCAGCAATGAGGTCAGCCCTCAGCCTCCTCTTCCTTACACTAACCATCCCCAGCTCCCTCAGTTGCTCCTCATCAGATTTATTCTCTGTGCCCTTAATTATGTCTGTGTGGCTTTGGAATCTTTTCAGAGAAAGAGAAATGTCTCTGTCTATCTGAAGTGGGATAAGATTCCGGAAACCTTTTGGTTTGGACTCAAACAATCTCCAGTTCAAACAGGAATAATCCAGATGATGGCTGAAAGTTTTGCAGTTTGAGATCTGCTATTCCATTCCAACAACAAAGAATGGCAGTAAATGATCATAGAATATCTCCTGTCACAGTAACATAGAATCAAAGAGTGTCAGGGGCTGGAAGGGACCTCCAAAGCTCATCCAGTCCAAACCCCCTGCCAGAGCAGGATCTCCTAGACCAGATCACACAGGAACATTTCCAAGCAGGTTTGGAATATCTCCAGAGAAGGAGACTCCACAACCCCCCTGGGCAGCCTCTTCCAGCACTCTGTCACCTTCACAGGCATAAAATTGCTCCTCATGTTTCCATGGAACTTTCTATGGCTCAGCTTCCACCCATTGCCCCTTGTGCTGTCCCTGGGCATCACCCAGCAGAGCCTGGCTCCAGCCTCCTGCCACTCACCCTGCACATCTTGATAACCACTGATGAGGTCACCTCTCAGTCTCCTCTTTTCCAAGCTAAGTCAGAAGGATGAAGGTTAGGTCTAGGTTCTAGTCCCATGTGCACAAATATATCTGTGTTCTTCCTACTCATCAGAGCAAAGTAAGAGCATATTTGGGTGGAAATTTGCAGTAATAGTGTAGTGAACTAAGCTCTGCTGAGTAAGCTGGTAACCTTGGTGAATGCACAATGTGATCTGCCTTGCAGTTGTTTTGGGGAGCCCTCCTGCCATACAAGCACACAGCCAGTCCCTAGCATGTGTAGTGAATGGAGGTGACCAAGCTGTGAAGGAGAAGACTGAGCCATCAGCAGAGATCTGTGGGAGAAGCATCCAACAGAACAGTGCTTCCCATTTCCTTGTTGAAAATAGAAAAGAGGTGAGAAACATCTCAATTTCTTTACTGCCTTTATTCCTGGTCTTACCTATATGACAATATAAAGAAAGAGAAGTTGTGGAGTCTCCTACTGTGGAGACTTCCAAAACCCAGTTGAACATTGTGATCCTGGGCAACCTGCTATGGGTGGTCCTGCTTTAGCAGGGGGGTTGGACCGGATGATCTCCAGAGACCTCTTCCAATCCCTGCCATGCTGGGATTCTGGGATTCTGTAAACTGTGAAATGAGGTGTTGGGTATTAAAATGTCTTTACCTATCATCATGGGGCATGAATGTGTTGCAGATAAAAGATGGGATGTCAAAATCAGCCCAGGACAAGATGAGGTGGAGGAAAAGAGAAGAAAAAGAACACCATCAGAGAGAACATCAGGAAGTCCAAGCCATGGAAGGTTAGAGCTTGATTTGCTGGAAAGCAGCTCTGTGGAGAAGGACCTGGGATTGCTTGTAGACAACAGGGTCACCATTAGGCAGCAATGGGCCCTTGTGACCAAGGTCTGCTAGGGTACATGGGGAAGAGTGAGGCCAGCAGGTCATGGGAGGTTCTCTTCCCCCTCTACTATGACCTAATGAAGCCATATCTGGAGTCCTCGGTCGGGTTCTGGACTCCCCAGTGCAAGAGAGACAGGGAATTACTGGAGAGAGTCCAGTGGAGGCCATGAAGATGCTGAGGGGCTTGGAGCATCTGTGACAAGGAAAGGCTGAGAGATGTGAGGCTGTTGAGCATGGAGAAGAGCAGCCTCAGAGGACATCTGATCAATGAGTAGCAAGAGCTAAAGGAGGCGGCGGCGGGGAAGAGCCAGACTCTTCTCAGTGGTGCCCAGCAACAGGCCAGGGGGCAACAGGCACAAACTGGAACCCAGGAGATTCCACCTGAAGATAAGGAGAAACTTGCTTGTTGTGAGGGTGCTGCAGCCCTGGAGCAGGCTGCCCAGAGAGGTTGTGGAGTCTCCTTCTCTGGAAAGATTCCACAGCCACCTGGGCATTTTGATCCTAGGCAAGCTGCTGTGGGTGCCCTGCTTTAACAGGGAGGTTGGACTGGATGATGTCCAGAAGTCCCTTCCAACTTCCATCATGCTGTAGTTCTGAGAAGGAAGAAAATCACTGGCAAAGACATAAATCACTTGAAGCAGAGAGGACAGCAGCACTGAGCAGTAGTGTTTGGATGAACAGTACCCTGTCAGTGCTGCTGACATGGAAATGACAATTCCATGCTCATTACAACCCAGGAGTGGTCAGCATGACCTCAGGTAGTACCAGAATTTATTTAACCTCCACTTTACTCTTCAGTCATTAGTTGGAAAAGACCTCTAAGATCAAGTCCAACCTTCTACCCAAGACCTTCACAGCCACTGGTCCTTCTACCATGCACCTCCATGGCCACTGGTCCTTCTACCATGCACCTCCATGGCCACTGGTCCTTCTACCATGCACCTCCATGGCCACTGGTCCTTCTACCATGCACCTCCATGGCCACTGGTCCTTCTACCATGCACCTCCGTGGCCAGTGGTCATTCTACCATGCACCTCTGTGGCCACAGGTCCTTCTACCCAGCACTTCTGTGGCCACTGGTCCTTCTACCCAGCACTTCTGTGGCCACTGATCCTTCTACCATGCACCTCTGTGGCCAGTGATCCTTCTACCCAGCACCTTCATCACCACTAGAATGGAGAGAATAAAGTGTTTATGAAAAATCTTTGAAATGTTATTAAGAACATTTCCAAAAGCCAGATTAGGAGAGGAAATGTTCTCTTTTCCCTTTATTTCTGATTTGTTGTTGCTTGAATGTTTCATTCTGTTTTCTAGAGTTAAATATCTCTGGGGACACCTTAACACTGTCAAGAAGTGCATGTTTGTCATCAGAAAATGTGACCTTGAATCCTTCATTCAAGAGAACATCCAGTTTGAAGAGGAGCAAATGTTCAGCCTGGCTAGATTGTGGTAAGATGTGAGAATATTTGGATATGTGGAGTGGGACAGTTGCAAAACACAACCAGGTTTAATGTACAATGGATGGTCCTGAGGTGCTCTGGAATGTGACTGCTTTAGGAGCAGTGGGGAAAGGAGACTGACTTCATCATTACTCCCTTGAGACACTGCACATGTATAATGTTAGGAAGATGCTCAGAGGGCTGCAGCAGCTCTACTATGAGCACAGGCTACAAGAGTTGGGGCTCTGCAGCCTGGAGAAGAGAAGGCTCCCAGGAGACCTCGGGAGTGGCCTTCCAGTATCTGAAGTGGGCTACAGGAGGGCTGGGGAGGGACTATTGACAAGGTCTTGTAATGACAGGATGAGGAGGAATGGGTTTAAAGTGGCAGAGGGGAGATTAAGAGTGGATGTTAGGAAGAAGCTGTTTGCAGTGAGGGTGGTGAGCCACTGGCACAGGTTGCCCAGGGAAGTTATGGATCACAAAATCACAGAATGTGATCAAAGCTCAAAGATCGGGGTACCTTGGTGGGCTCTTCTGGACTGGCCCAGACAGTTCTCTGTCCCTGTGTTGGAGGCTTCAGAGCTGCACACAGGACTCCAGGTGAGGTCTCAGCAGAGTAAAGGGGCAGAATCCCCTGCCTTGCTCTGCTGACCTGTGCTAGTTTGAGCCTAGCTAGAATGTTTTGGTGAGAAGAACTAGATTACAGGCTGTGGAAGGAAAATAAGGCTGATGTTTACCTCACTCATTGGCTTGCTGAGATGTATAAAAACAAGAATCAAAACATAGATAAGGCACAACTTCTTCTGCTGGGGAACTGGCTGAGCTGCATCTCTAACCTGACCCCTCTCTGCTGTTTCTCTGACTAATCCACTTTGCTTCCTAACCCCCCTGGCTGAACCTCCATTCTTCCTTGGGACTGGGCTAAGGTTGAGAGGGTAGGGGGAAGGTGAAGGGGTGGTTGAGAGCCCCTCCTGGGGACTCAGGTATCTGGGAGGGCTGTTGTGTTTCTGTATTACCTTTTACCTTGTCTATTTCTGTCTCTAACTGTATATACTGTAAATATCTGCTTGTACATTGTGCTAGCTGTAAATATAAGCTTCATTCATATTTCCAGAGCTGGCTGAGTCTAATCTGGGTGATTTCCACAGTGGGGGCGGGGAAGGCAGGGAACACCCAAACCATCACATGGCCACACTGCTCTTGCTGCAGGCCAGGACACAGTTGGCTGTCTTTTTTTTTTAACTTTCCTTGGAGTGAATTCTTTTCTTCAGGTCATGCTGACTGTTTCTCGTGCTTGATGATTTTGCAGATGAAATGTCCCTTGGGACACGAGGACGCTGCAAAGACCAGACCCTTTCAGTCACTCACAGCCCAGCAGTAATGGACCCATCAGAGCTTCAGCCCTTTCTAAAACCAGAAGCAGCACTGACAGAAGCCTTGTTGCTTTTAGCTGATGAGGACTGGTAGGTTTAAACATTCATCTACAACCTGAATGTGATATAGAAGGTGTTTACTACCTGAAGGGAGGTAGTAGCCAGGTAGGGGTTGGTCTCTTCTGCCAGACAACAAGCAACAGGACAAGGGGACACAGCCTCAAGTTGTGCCGGGGGAGGTATAGGCTGGATGTTAGGAGGAAGTTGTTGGCAGAGAGAGTGATTGGCATTGGAATGGGCTGCCCAGGGAGGTGGTGAAGTCACCATCCCTGGAGGTGTTCAAGAAAACCCTGGATGAGGCACTTAGTGCTATGATCTAGTGACTGGATAGGGCTGGGTGCTAGGTTGGACTGGATGAGCTTGGAGGTCTCTTCCAACCTGGTTGATTCTATTCTATTCTACTTTGTCAACTTGCTTTAAAAAGCCCCAACAGAATGGTGAGGACGTCAAAAATAGTGGGAAGGATTGCATGGGATAGAGGAGCAAAATAGAGGATGAGTGGAAATGGCCTCAAGTTGCCCCAGGGGAGGTTTAGGTTGGACACGAGGAACAAATTCTTACCCAAAAGGGTTGTCAAGGCCATTTGGTTCCTTAGAATGTTGTAGGTTAGTATTTTAATGTAAATATGCAAATGTTTTGAATTTAAGTATTTCATTGCTTTTTGATTCTATTTTGTTGTTGTTGTTTTACACAGGGAGAAGAAAATTGAAGGTCTCAACTTCATCAGATGTTTGTCTGCCTACCATGCGACTGTTCTGACTGCAAAGCTGCATGAAACGAGTTTGGCTGTGGCTCAAGAGGTTAAATTTTCCTATCAGCATATTTCTCTTCCTCTGCCTATATGTGTGTCTCTGTATTTTATAGCTCTCACAGACACCAAAGTGAAATGGTATCCCAGAATCCCAGCATGGTAGGGTTGAGAAGGGACCTCTGGGGATCATCCATTCCAAAGCCCTCTGTTAAAGCAGAGGTGTCCACAGCACCTTGCCAAGAATCTCAATATCTGGGGTGGGCATTGCAGTCTCTCCAGAGAAGGAGACTCTACAAACCTCTCTGGGCAGTCTGCCCCAGGACTTCAGCACCCTCACATCTACAAGTTTCTCTTCAGCTTCAGATGGAACCTCCTGGGTTGCAGTTTGTTCCTGTTGCCCCTTGTCCTGTCAGTGGACATCACTAACAGGAGTCTGCCCCCATCCTCTTGCCTTCTGCAGATTCTTTAGCTCTTACTGAGCATTGATCAGATCTCCCCCCAGACTGCACTTCTCTAGGCTCAACAGCCCCAGGTCTCTCAGCCTTTCTTCCTCATAGAGATGCTCCAGGCCCCTCAGTGTCGTTGTAGCCTCCACTGGACTCTCTCTAGTAGTTCCCTGTCTCTCTTGACCTGGGAGACCAGAACTGGACCCAGTCACAGGCTCACAGGATGTCAGGGGTTGCAAGGGAGCCAAGGAGCAAAACGAATCCAATCCTTCTGCCAGGGCAGGACCGTACAATCTAGCTCAGGTCACACAGGAACACATCCAGACAGGCCTTGGAAGGCTCCAGGGAAGGAGACTCCACAATCTCTCTGGGGAGCCTGTGCCAGTGCTCTGGGACTCTTACAGGAAAGAAGGATTCCAGGTTGAGCTGGAACCTCCTGTGTTGCAGCTTCCATCCATTGCTCCTCGTCCTATCCCAGGGAGCAAGTGAGCAGAGCCTGCCCCCCAGCTCCTGACCCTCAGCCCTCAGATATTGATAACCATTGATTAGATCCCCTCTCATTCTTCTCTTCTCCAGACTAAGCAGCCCCAGGTCCCTCAGCCTCACTTTAGATGTATCCTCTCTAGGGCAGAGTATCCTATCTAGGATCTATCTAGATCTATCTATGTAGAGTATCATATCTGGGGTAGATGTATCCTCTCTAAGGCAAAGTAGTGGGGGAAGAGAACCACCTTTGAGCTGTTGGTCACCTGAGGTTAGTTTTCCTGTGCTGGACAGTCCCAAAATACGATGAGTTTGTTGTTCAGCAAAGCAGCTCAGGAGCCTCAAACACCAACCCTTGATTGGTTTCTTACAAGACTGACAATGTTTGGCTTGTAACTTTTATCATCTTATTGCTGTGTTTGTAATTTAATTCTCAATAAGACCATGAGTCAGGTTAGAAACTTCCTTCTCAGGTGCTTTTACTATTGCTTAAAGATGGCAGAGGGAAAAGTTGAAGCTGTGCTGGTTTTTAAAGTCTGTTTTTCTAAACATTCTTCGTTGTTTGTCTGGGTTTTTCCTGTGTGCAGGTCAAGAACTTACGCTCAGGCGTTTCTCGAACTGCTGTGATCTGTTTAAGGGATTTGTTCACCCACCTGAAAAAGAGCATGGATCAAGAACTAGATAATACAGTAGAAGTCCTTTTGCACAAGGCTGGGGAATCCAACACATTTATAAGGGAAGAGGTAGACAAAGCACTGAAGGCCATGGTTAATAATGTGACTCCAGCACGTGCGCTTTGTTCTCTTATAAATGGAGGGCAAAGGTAATTCTTCCAAAGACCTTGTAAAGAAATAACTTGGGACTAGAATCAATTCATCCAATAGAGTCTTGTCTTCTTTTTTCATTTTTAAATAACAATCAGAACAGGCAGAAATTTGACAATATAGCCAAGGGCAGTCCTGCAAAGCTTCTCCCCAGGGCAATGTTTTGTAAAACGCACCCCCCTCCCTTCATCTCTTTGTTTCCATACATGGCTGTTGATATTGGAGCTTTTCTGGTCGTTTGCTTCAGTCGTTTTGCTTGCTGGTAGTGTCCTAGCCTTAGAAGCCTGCTCTTTTGCTTTGCCTGGTGAAGCTCACAGTGTTCTTACTTTCCATTCCCTCTGCCTTTCAGTTTCCAGCATTGCTTTTTCTTTTAGAGAGGTGGTTTATCACTTAGCGGGCAATGTTTTGTAAAACGCACGGTTGGTTCCCTCTTCTCCAGGCTTGGCTGGTTAATGATCTTTTTATCTGCAGTCTAATTCCCTTTGCAGTGGTGGTGGCTGTTATTTTCCTGAGTCCCTCAACGCTGACAACCTCCATGTCTGGCTGCATGGTTTGATTCTGACCTGTAGCTCACCTCAGTCTGTAGTAGGAGTTCCTTTCTCTCATTTAATCATGTTGTTCTTCTACATCCTTTACTGTCAGAGGAATGACTAATTAACCATTAGGCTTTTCACTGCATTTGATGTATCTACCTACTTAATCTCTTACCTCTCTCTGATGACATTTAATGAGCTATGTTTCTTGTAGCCTCTCCCAGTAAATATTTCAGGATAAATATATCAAGCCTTAGATTTCTGCACAGCTGCAAATCATAAGTTAGCCTGGATTTAAAATTATTTGTTTCCTGGGAAACTGATGGATGTGGAATGTATTGATTCTGCCTCCTGAAAACCAACTACAATTACCTGACCTTTAAACTGAAAGGCTTTGGGGTGTAAACTATTGATGAATCATACCTGCACAGAGTTGATTTGTGAATTGAAGAGCAGCAGACAGTGATTTTGCACATTGCTTTGACTCAGAAGGTCTGCTTGAGTATCCCCACCTTCACAAACCCTTGGCCAAGCAGTGCTTGTGATCATAGCTGGCTACATCTGCTCTCCTTCTTTTCAGTGGCACATTCAAACACACTGACCTGTCCGGGTGAGGCTTCTAGACCTACAAATATCTTGACACCCCCCACCACCCAATTTGTGAGTTTGGATCCAAGTGATCTGAACCTGGGTAAAGTATTTGCAGCAGGCATTGATTTCTGCACACCTAAGAAGACTTAAGTCAAAGCAGTGTCTGAATGGTGGAGTACATGATTGTTTTCATCAGCTGATGGCCTAAAAGTCACCATGAGTTACAGCTTTTCTAGTGTGGCTTCAGGAATCTCTGGCCAAGGCAGCCAAAGAGCAAGACCTGGGTCTGTTCGCTCCAGAGGCTATAACAGTGAATCTGACAATTACCTTTCCAAGTGGAAATCTGGGAGAGAAGGGACATTTGTTTTCAGTATGCAGTGGAAAGTGTCTGTTTAGACTCATTAAGGTTGAGAAAGACCTTTAAGATCATTGAATTTGAGACAAAGGAGATTTTCTCTACACTGAAGTTACTGAAGCAACTTTAGTTGAACAAATATGTGGTCTTGCTATAAAACCTTTTAAAAGTGACCAATTTGCTGCTCATTTCAAGCCTCCTGTGATCATAAGCATTCATGCTTGCCACCCTGAGTAAAGAGATGCAGGCATACTGATTCTGCATCAGCTTTGGCTTCAAGAACAATGAAAACCATTTCTGTTTGCTTTTGTGAGATGCTGCTCTAAAGACCCCAGACTGTTGCTGTAACCTCACTTCTGTGTTTAGATGCTTAATGCTTCCAGGACTAGATCTGACAGTGGTTCCATTTCAGAAATGTTTAGGGCATGAGTTTTTTTCTCTGTCTGAATTCTGGTTTACTCTATGTGCACACAAAAAGATGTTCAACCATTCTGCCTGAGCACCAGGCAAGTTGTGGGGTGCAGGGGGTGATTAGCTTGCACAGTGAGGACTTCAGGCCTCACAGTTTTTGCTTTAGAATAGAATAGAATAGAATAGAATAGAATCAATCAGGTTGGAAGAGACCTCCAAGATCATCCAGTCCAACCTAGCACCCAGCCCTAGCCACTCAACCAGACCATAGCACTAAGTGCCTCATCCAGGCTTTTCCTGAACACCGCCAGGGACGGTGACTCCACCACCTCCCTGGGCAGCCCATTCCAAGGGCAAATCACCCTCTCTGTGAAGAACTTCCTCCTAACATCCAGCCTATACTTCCCTCGGCACAACTTGAGGCTGTATCCCCTTGTTCTGTTGCTGGTTGCCTGGCAGAAGAGACCAACCCCACCTGGATACAACCTCCCTTCAGGTAGTTGTAGACAGCAATGAGGTCTGCCCTGAGCCTCCTCTTCTCCAGGCTAAACAACCCCAGCTCCCTCAGCCTCTCCTCATAGGGTTTGTGTTCTAGGCCCCTTACCAGCTTTGTTGCCCTTCTCTGGGCACGTTCCAGCACCTCAACATCTCTCCCATCAGTTCCTCCTGCAGGAGTTTATCAGCATTCCCAAACTCCTAAGATGAGTGGGTAGCACTGAGCAGGAGCCAGAGCTCAGGAGATAGACCTGCCTGGGAGCTCCCATGCTGCCAGAGAGGTTTTGCAGCCTTGAGTTGGACAAGAGGATCTTGGAGGGTCCCTTCCAGCCCAATGCAATCTGAAATTTGCAGTTTGGATAGACCCAGATAGGTGGCAGCATCGTTTAATGCCAGCTTCACTTCCAACAAGGTTTGTGGCAAGCTGTGGAACCAGGGAGAAGTGAAATCCTGGTGGAACGGGAGCACAGTCACGCAGGGAAGAACACTCTGCATCTCGAGAGCCACCCTTGCTCACCAAGTCAATTCTTTCCCCTTAAACCTGTTTTTTTTTAATCCAGAGATAAAACTAAAACTGGAAAAGTCTGGATTTGTGGAATTCTGTCCCCTGACAACATGTGGGATCAGCAGGATTTCATACAATCATAAAATTAGAATCACAGAAGGACAAAGCCCTCTAAGATCATCGAGCCCAACCATCAACCCAACACCACCATGTCCCAAAGTGCCATGTCCACATGTAAAAGGTTAGTTTGCTGCAGGAGTTTAGAGAGCTGATTCCAGCTTTTCTCTTATTTAGATGTGTAATGGCCTCTGTTTTATAGAGAAGTCAATTTTTGCAAGGTTCCTAGGGGTCACTCCTGCTTCACTTCACTTTAGGAGTCATTAGAGTACTGCTTTGCTTCATTTTAGATTGGCACTAAATACCCAGGAGGTGTTCCTGAGCGTAGAGAATTGGGTTTTGTTGTGTAGCTGGTGGGAATAAAATACAGCATTATGCTCCCTGAAGTCTTTTACTCTAATTTTAAGGAAAATATTAGTAAGGAAGAGGCTCACAGAGTTTATTGATTTCAAAAGGTGCCAGTTAGGGGATGAAGATGACTTCAGGTCAGAAAAAATACCATTTCCCTTTTGTTCATTTGCATTGTGGTTTGGGATTTTAAGTGACTGGACTGAAATTCAATCAAATGAGAGCAATTGGTCCAATAATGGGAGTTATTGATCCAATAATGGAAATTATGGATCAAATAGTGAAAGTTATTAGTCCAATAATGGAAGTTATTGATTGCATAATGAGAGTTATTGGTCAAACGATGGGGATCATTGTTGTCTACAACTACCTGAAGGGACATTGTGGAGAGGCTGCTGCTGGTCTCTTCTCATGGGCAATTGGAGACAGAACAAGAGGGAATGGCCTCAAGCTGAGGCTGGGGAAGTTTAGATTGGACATTAGGAAAAAGTTTTTGATGGAGAGAGTGGTCAGGGACTGGAATGAGCTGCCCAGGGAGGTGGTGGAGTCACCCAGCCTGGATGTGTTTAAGGAGGGTTTAGATGTGGTTCTTAGGGCTATGGTTTAAGGTGAATCTTGTAGAGTAGGGTTCTAGGTTGGACTTGATGATCCTGAGGGGCTTTGCCAACCTGTATGTTCCTGTGATTCAAACAATGTAAAGTAGTTACTATCAAATGGAAATGGCTTTTCGAGCAGAAGTTATTAGTTATCAAACAGAAATGATTTATCAACTTGAAGTTAGCTGTCAAATGGAAGTTATTATCTATCAAATGGCATTTACTATTTATCAAATGGAAGTTACTGATCAAGTGGAGGTGATTTATCTCTCTAGAAGAACTCTACAAGAGGCAGGATAAGCAGTGTGATAGTTGTAGCTTATGGTAAAGATGAAGCTTGTCTGCCATGTTTGGTAGAGTGCGTGAATGCTGCTGTTGAGCTTCTGAGGGTGAGGTGTCCTTCAGCAGCTGTGTTTTCTCTAGCCACCTGCATTCAGCAGTGAGGAAGTGCACAGCCCAGCACCTCTCAGACATTGTGGAGCGCATGGGAGCGGAGCGGATCCTGTCTGGAGCCAAAGCTGTGGCTGATCGGATTTTGCCTGCCATAGCCCGGTTTGCACAGGACAGCTCACAACAAACCAGGTCGGTGAATGGTCAGGGGGGAGGAAAGCACCATCCAAGTGGTTGAGACTTCTGCACAGCTTTGTGTGTGCCCCTCTGCTGGGAAAGGGATAGAATGATAGAGACAGGTTGTTTGGAGAAGGCCTGTAAGACACTGGAACAGGCTGCCCAGGGAGGTTGTGGATGCCATGTCCCTGGAAAACTGTTCAAGGCCAGGCTGGATGGGGCCTTGAGCAATCTGGTTTAGTAGATGGTACCTCTGCCATGAGCAGAGACATTGGAAGTAGATGATCATTGTATGAATCCACAAGTCCAGCCTTTAACCTGGCACTGCCAGAGCTGTTAAGGCAGAGGTCAGCAGCTACAAAGCTGGTGAAGGGTCTGGAAATCAGGTGTGGTGAGAAGCTGCTGAGGGGTCCTTTAGTCTGGAGAAAGGAGACTGAGGGGAGACCTTTTTGCTCTCTACAACTACCTGGAAGGAAGTTGGAGCCAGGTGGGGTGGGTCTCTTAGAATAGAATCAACCAGGTTGGAAGAGATCTCCAAGCTCATCCAGTCCAACCTAGCACCCAGCCCTATCCACTCAACCAGACCATGGCACTAAGTGCCTNGGACCCTCTCCAGCCTTGTTGCCCTTCTCTGGACACCTTCCAGCACCTCAACATCTCTCTTGAATTGAGGAGCCCAGAACTGGACACAGCACTCAAGGTGTGGCCTGAGCAGTGCTGAGCACAGGGGCAGAAGAACCTCCCTCGTCCTACTGGCCACACCCTTCCTGAGCCAGGCCAGGATGCCATTGGCTTTCTTGGCCACCTGGGCACACTGCTGCCTCATCTTCAGCCTACTATCCATCAGTACCCTCAGGTCCCTTTCCTCCTGGCTTTCCTCCTGGCTTTCCTCCTCTCAAGGAACAAGAGACAGAATGAAAGCAAATGGCCTCAAGCTGCACCAGAGGTGGTTTAGCTTGGACACGAGGAACAATTTTCCCCTTTGAGGGTTGTCAAGGCCTGGCGCAGGCTGGTCAGGGCAGTGGTGGAGTCCCCATCCTTGGAGAGGTTTCAAAGCTATGGAGATGTATTGCTGAAGTACATGGTTCATTAGTGACGTGGCAGTGCTGAGTTAAGAGTTAGACTTGATCATAGAATCATAGAATGGTTTGGGTTGGAAGGGACTTTAAAGATCATCTGCTGACCACAGATGAGGTGCAGGCCATGGGAGGCACACTGGCTGGTTGTCCAGGCTGGACCATCCTATTTGAAAACAGCTAAGACACACACAGTTGTTGTCATTAATCTGCTCTGTGGTTGCTTAAGAAGTGATTTGGAGGTAGAACCTCTTTATAGGAGGCTGAAGAGGGTGTCTGGTTACCTTCCCAGAGAGTAATGTCCTGCTCTTCTCTGTTTTGGAGTTACAGAGCTGTAACTCTCAGCAGTTAGAAAGGAAACTCATGGCCACTGGTGTGTATGTCACCGTCTGCTGTCCCTGCAGATACTACGGTCGCAAGATGCTCTTCAACATGATGGATCACCCTGAGTTTGATAAGGCCCTTGAGAAGTATGTGCCCAGCAAGGACCTGCCTTACATTAAGGACTCTGTTAACAGCCTGCGTGAGAAGGTAGGTGGCCAAGCCCTTCCTGAACCTCTGAGAGCTGTGAAAGTGTTTTAGTGGGCGTTAGGTATAGACACTGAACCTACAGGGAATGAACATTGTGCTGGTTCAAGGCTAATTGGAATATTTTAATGAGAGAAATTAGGTGATTGGCTGTGAGAAAATAATAGTGATGTCTACTTTACCCATTGGATTTGCTTGGGAATATAAAACCAAGCAACAATAACAAAGACAGTCTTGTGAGGAATAGAATCAACCAGGTTGGAAGAGACCTCCAAGCTCATCCAGTCCAACCTAGCACCCAGCCCTATCCAATCAACTAGACCATGGCACTAAGTGCCTCATCCAGTCAGTGCATCTCTGGCTGCTGCTGCCTGCTTCACTATCTCTGCCTGGACCTGCGTAACTCAAANTATCTTGCTTCCTGCATTCTCACCCTATGCACATAAAAGATTCTGAGATAAGGGAGAAGGGGTGGAAAGAAAGAAGGGTGGTTATGCTGATTGGGAGGGATTTTATATCTCTGTGTTACTTTTAACTTGGCTATTACTGTCTATAGTTGTGTCTGTATATATTATATATATATATATATATATATATATTTGTAAACTGTGCCATGCTGTAAATCCAGCTTCATTCCTTAACTTGCAGCTGGCTGACTTAGTCTGGTGAATTCCTAGCCATGGCAGGAGGGCAGGAAACTCCCAAACCTGCACATAGTTATTTTGGTGCCCAGTGTGGCCGACAGTGAGCCTATAGGGAGTGAATGCTCAGAGCAAGTCATCAAGTGACTGCAGCAGGACAGCTGCTCTGTGTGTACCTTTGCTCCTGGCAGATGTGCCAGATGAAATCAAATGGACTCTGCTGCCACACTTCCATGGCTGCCAGACTGGCTTTTACCAGGTCTCCTATTCATTCCTGCTTGCCCTTTTCTGCAGGGCCTGGGAGAAGTACCTTTGGATACACCCTCAGCAAGGGGAAGACGTTCCCATACGAGTGGTGTTGGACACTCAAGGGCATCATCTACTTCCAGAGATGCTCTCAATGTCACCGACAGGTAAAGATCCTCAGTGGGTTACTCTGTTAGGAATTTGACCTCTAGGTTGACAAACCTCACTGCAAGAGGAGAGTATGGAAGCACTTCAGACAGGGTTGTGAACATCAAAGAGATCTGAATGACTAGGAGTATCTTGACATGTCCCAGGTAAACTGATTTAAAGAGGGGAATTGGTAACATTAAGAATGGCTTCTTTTGAAGTTAATTTATTGGCTGCTTATGAACATACACACTTGGAACTCACAGTAGATCTCTGTCATTCCATCAGCTCAAGATACTACCTATGGAAAAATCATAGGATCATAGAGTGGTTCAGGTTGGAAGGGACCTTGAAGATCATGTAGTTCCAACTCCCCTGCCACGGACAGGAACACTTCCCACTAGCCCAAGCTGCTCAAGGCCCTGTCCAAGCTGAACACCTCCAGGGAGGGGCCATTATTAAATGTATGGGTCTGATTTAAGCTTCCCAGAGACTCAAATACCTACCAGAACAACACATTAATAGGATGCTTTTCCCTCTTCCCCCTTTTGGAAAGAAAGGAATTAGATGTAGAGAGGAAAAAAGGGGTAAAACACCCAAAGAATAGTCTTGCTTTCATTTGGAAGTGAAAAGGAAAAGGTATTTAAGGTAGGGGAGTTACAAAGAGGTATAGGGAAGGGAAACAAGATACAAAATAGATATACAACCAGATTGATGGCAATGGTTGGAGGTAGATTCAGGAAGGGGTTGTCCACCATGTGGTGAGGTGGCCACGTGGCAAACCCAGGAGCAGCAGGAACAACAGTGGTGCTATCAGGCAGGCAGGGAGGGCAAAGAGAAACAGGAAGTTCTTCTGTTTTTATAGGGGTATAGACAGGAAGTGGGAGTGAGCTAACCACTACACCTGGGGTCAGGTCCAGACCACCTCCAGGAGGGTTAACCCTGTACAGCCATACATGACCTCCCTGTTCCAGTGTCTCACCACCCTCACTGTAAAGAATTTCTTCCTAATCTCCAGTGCAAATTGCCATGTTCTTTAAGTCACCATGCTTAAAGTGAAAGTCCTTCACCAGAAGGTTTTCTGTTTATTCATAGAATAATTTGTGCTGGAAGGGACCTTAAAGCTCATCTGGTTCCAACTTCCTGCTGTGGGCAGGGACACCTCCCACTAGACCAGGTTGCTCAAGTCCCCATCCAATCTGGTTTTGAACACTTCCAGGGAGTGGAGTTCCACAGAAAGAGGTGTTTACACGTACATGGTCTTGAGATTGCAGACTCTTATACCAGCTCATTTATGTTCATTTTCTTTTTCCCACCAGAGAGGCTGCAGAAGGCCATGAAGTCACCAGAAAAGCAGCTCCTCGTAATGCCCTGGAGAACACAGAGTATCTCAAAGACCTCATTTGTTTATTGAGTGCCAGAGACTTCCGTGAGCGAATCAGTGGCATTAAGCAGCTCTTATCAGATACAGAGAACAATCAGGGCTTTGTCCTTGCCAACATTGTGAAGGTAACTGAGAACACTGTGTTTCAAAGGCCTTCAAGTTAGGTCCTAACATGTTCTGGTGAAAGCTTGGCTCCCTCTTTTCATAAGAAGGGAAAATGTTAGGGAGTAGAGCAGGTGTGCACCTTCTGCCTGCTTTGTGAGTCTGGGAGAAGGTGAGGAGGGCTCTTTGTTGTGATAAAGCTCAAGGTGATCATCCCTTCTCACAGGATCTTAAGGGTTGGAAGGGACCCAAAGAGCTCATTGAGTCCAACCCCCTGACAGAACAGGACCATACAGTCTAGCTAGGGTCACACAGGAACACATCCAGACAGGCCTTGAAAGTCTCCAGAGGAGACTCCACAACCTCTCTGGGGAGCCTGTTCCAGTGCTCTGGGACCCTTACAGGAAAGTTACAAACATTTATTAGATCCCCTCTCAGTTTTCTCTTCTTCAGACTAGGCAGCCCCAGATCCCTCAGCCTCTCCTCATCAGGCAGTGCTCCAGTCCCCTCATCATCCTCATAGGGATCTCCAGCAGATTCCTGTCCCTCTTCCACTGGGCAGCCCAAAACTGAAGGCAGTACTCACACCTAACAAGTTTCTCCTCAAAAGGCATTCTCATAGGAGAGGAGACAAATAAGATGCAGAGCTCCCAAAGTTGTAAGCTAAAGGCAGATAGAAAGAAAGGAAAAGCAAGGCTGTCTTCTAGCAGTGCAGGGTCTTTGCTGTGGAACTGTGGCATACTGCTGTGGAACTTCACAGTGTCTTCACTCAGTGAAGTCCTCACTCAGTGAAGACACTGTGAAACCTACAATTACAGTGTTTTTGTAGAATCATAGCATTGTTTTGGTTGGAAGAGGCTTCCAAGATCATCAACCTTCAACCTAAGGTCACTGTGCCATTAAATCATGTCCCAAAGTGCCGTGTCAACATGTTTCTTAAACATCTCCAGGGATGGTGACTCCACCATCTACCTGGGCAGCCTATTCCGATGTCTGACCTTTCTTTTGAGCCCTTCAAAATACTCTGGGTTTGCCAAGCTGAGTTATATGCACTTGGCTGCAGAAAATCACACTGAATGGTGCTGATGGCTTCTTTATCTCTATTACATTGTCCAAGAATGAATAAAACTCAGGTGAGATTCAGATGATAATACAGAGTGGGAAAATATCAAGTGATGCTTTGCATGCTAAAAATATAACCTCAGCAGAGCTGTCTTTTGCCAAGATAGAGAACTGAAGTGCAACCATGAAGCAGGGAACACGAAATCCTCAGCTGAATGCTCCTTGGATACCGTTTCAGATCTTTGATGCATTCAAGTCTCGCTTGAACGACTCCAACAGCAAAGTAAATCAGGTGGCTTTGGAGACCATGCACAAGATAATTCCCTTGCTAAGAGACAATTTGTCTCCTGTGATCAACATGTTAATTCCTGCCATTGTGGACAACAACCTGAACTCCAAAAATCCAGGGATTTATGCAGCTGCCACTAACGTTATTGAAGCTCTGTGTCAGTATTTAGGTAAGTGATTTTCTCTCCCTTTATCTGAAAGAGATTTAATTGCAGTAATTGAATTCTACATGTAGTGAGTTACTCTTTCTAACAGTTCCCATCTAGCTATTACATTGTGTAACAGATCATTTGTTTTACAGAATCCCAGCATTTTAGGCAGGGGAAGGGACCTCTGGAGATCAGCCAGTCCCACCCTGCTGCTAAAGCAACAGCAGCTTGCCCAGGATCACAATGTCCAGCTGCATTTGGAATCTCTCCAGAAAAAGAGACTCCACAACCTCTCTGGGCAGCCTGCTCCAGGGCTCCAGAACCCTCACACCAAACAAGTTTCTCCTCCTCTTCAGATGGAACTTCCTGGGTTCCCATTTGTGCCCACTGCCCCTTGTTCTGTCACTGGGCACCACTGAAAAGAATCTGGCCCCATCATCTTGGCCCCCACAGGTCCTTTAGCTTCTGCTGAGCATTAAGAAGATGCCCTCTGGGGCTGCTCTTCTCCAGGCTCAGCAACCCCAGGGTTCTCAGCCTTTCCTCTTTGAAGACATGTTCCAGGCCCCTCAGCTTCTTTGTAGACTCCCTCCAGTATTTCCCTGTCTCTCTTGAACCGGGGAGCCCAGAACTGGACTCAGGACTCCAGCTGTGTCCTCCCTAGGGCAGAGTAGCATGATAGAGGAATCTCCCTTGAGCTGCTGGCCACACTCTTCCTCTTGCACCTCAGGACACCATTTGTCTAAGAGCACATTGCTGGCTTGTGGGGATCTTGTCCACCAGCACTCTCGAGTGCTTCTCCATGGAGTTGCTTTCCAGGAGGTCACTCCTCCCCTGTACTGGTGCAGGGGGTTACCCCTCCCCAGTGGCTTTTTCTCACACTTTTTAAGCCACAGAAGTCATCTTAATATTTTGGTTAGTTCAGTAAAGAATCCTAGCTGCTTAGACTGGTCCTAAACATGAGTTGGTTACTTTTCCTTAGCGGGTGGTTTTCACTTTGAGGGTGACTGACTCTTGGCACAGCTTGCCCACAACAGCTGTGGAGTCTCCATACTTATGAGATACTTAATCTGTGTCAACGTGGCCTTGGGCAGCTGGCCA
This sequence comes from Tricholaema leucomelas, assembly GCA_013400475.1. NCBI lineage: Eukaryota > Metazoa > Chordata > Aves > Piciformes > Lybiidae > Tricholaema lacrymosa > Tricholaema leucomelas. The sequence continues at coordinate 165,320 of WAAF01010019.1, read as the reverse complement.
CAGTGATGCTGACAGAGCAGGGAAGTTGGACCAGATGATGTCCAGAGGTCCTTTCCCACCTCAGTCGTCCTGTTGCTAAAGGTTGTCACACTGCAGAATCACTTAAACAGGTCAAAGAAACAGATTTGTGGCTGACCTGTATATGCCACAAGCAGCTTCCTTCTTCACATGCTGTAGTTCTGGAGCAGAATTATGGTGTTTTCAGGAAATGAGCATGGTGTGTCAGAGAATGGAATCAGAATTGCTTGGGCTGGAGTAGCCCTTTAGCTTCATCTGATCCAAACATTCTCTGACTCCACCCAGACTGCTGCTAAATCATGTTCCTCAGCACCACATCTCTGTCTCTTTCAAACCTCTCCAGAATGAGGATTCAACCACCTCCCTGGGCAGCCTGATCCAGTCTTTGACAACCCTTTCAGTGAAGAAATTTCTTCTAATAGCCAATCTAAACCTCCTTTGGTGCAACTTGAGGCCATTTCCTCTTGTTGTGTCAGTTGTTACTAGGGAGAAGAGACTAACCCTCACCTGGCACCAGCCTCACAGAATCACAGAACTAACCAGGTTGGAAAAGACCTCTAGGATCATTAGAACCTATCACCTAACCTTTCTAATTAAGTAACCCATGGCACTAAGTGCCTCATTCAGCCTCCTCTTAAACACTTCCAGGGATGGGGACTCCACCACCTCCCAGGGCAGCCCATTCCAATGCCAATCACTCTCTCTGGGAAGAACTTCCTCCTAACATCCATCCTGTACCTCCCCTGGCACAACTTGAGACTGTGTCCCCTTCTTCTGTTTCTGGTTGCCTGGCAGAAGAGCCCAACCCCACCTGGCTACAGCCTCCCTTCAGGTAGTTGTAGCCAGCAATGAGGTCTGCCCTGAGCCTCCTCTTCTGCAGGCTGCACACCCCCAGCTCTCTCAGCCTCTCCTCACAGGTCTATGCTTCAGGCCTCTCACCAGCCTTGCTGCCCTTCTCTGGACACATTCAAGCAGCTCAACATCTTTCATAAATTGAGAAGCCCAGAACTGGACAGAGCACTCAAGATGTGGCCTGAGGAGCGCTGAGTACAAGGGCAGAAAGTCTTCCCTGCTCCTGCTGGCCACAGTTCTTTATACAGGCCAGGATACCATTGGCTCTCCTGCCCACCTGGGCACGCTGCTGGCTCACATTGAGCTGGCTGTCAGCCAGGACTCTTTTCAGGGATTTGTAGAGAGCAATGAGGTCTCCTCTCAGCTGCTTTTCACCAGACCTGTTCTCTAGACCCTTCACCAACTTTGATGTCTTCATCTGAACCTGTTCCAGTCCCCATCAGTGTTCCTCCTGTAGTGAGGGGCTCAACAATGAACCCAGTACTCAAGATGTGGCCTGACCAGTGCTGAGATGATGAATTTGCAGGGCCAAGAGGCCCCTAGGCTGGACAAAGCTGAGGCAGCACGGGTCCAAGTTTTTAGGTATACTTTCATTTTCCCATCCCACTGCTGAGGATGGAATTAAGGAACCCATGATGGCTGTAGTGAAGGTTGTTGGTGTGGTGAAATGAGGCTCCAAATTTATGCAGGGAAGTAATGAAGAGAAAGAGAACCTTGTTTTGGAATCATTACAGTCCTCCCAGATTCTAGGAGTTAGGGCTTCTTAAGACTTTCTTTCAATGCTTTTATGCCTTGAAACATATCACTGCAGTCTCTCCAAGACAATATGTCAGAACTAAGGTTCTTTTCTCCATTTGTCCGTGCCCTGTTTATTTCCAGACTGCTTAATTACCCTACTTAACCTTTAATTTATCCTCTTTTGTTCTTCTAGACAACTATTTGCTCCTTCAGCCCTTCTGCACAAAAGCCCAGCTCCTGAATGGAAAAGCAAAGCAAGACATGACAGAAAAGCTCGCTGGTAAAGCCATGTTTGTTTGTGTCGTCGCCTTAATTAGGCTAATTAATCTCAGGCTGGTGGTGGCTGTTTATTTCTTGTTCTGACATAGGAGGTTGTGGGCTTTAAGGGCAGCAGCAGTTGTCAAATTTCACCCTCTTCAAATGCAAATTGAAGCTACTGCTGACAAAAAAAGACTGTTATTAGTGTTTATTTCTTCTTGCTGCCCTTCTCTGTATGAATATCCCAGAAATGCTGAATTCTTGTGTTTTAAAGATGAAAATGTCCATGTCTTCAAGGGAAATCTGTTTTCAAACCACACTGACATTCTTTGGCATACTTTGAGAGAGGTTCTCTGTGTAGCAGCTATGAAATGGAACTTTAAAAACATAGTGGACACTCTGTTCTTGAAATATCCCTAAATTTATGCTTCCTGGATGTGTTAGTCACCAGATTTTAGACAATTCACCTTTTGGTGAGACATTCTGGAGCAGTTCAAGGCACTTGTGAGGCCACACCTCAATTCTTGGGTTCAGTTTTGAGTCCCTCACTCCAAGAAAGACATTGAGGTGCTGGAGCAGGTCCAGAGAAGGGCAGTGAAGCTGGTGAAGAGTCTGGAGAGTAGGGCTGGTGAGGAGCAGCTGAGGGACCTAAGGCTGTTTAGTCTGGAAAAGATGAGGCTGAGAGGAGACCTCACTGGTCTCTGCAACTCCCTGGAAGGAGGTTGGAGCCATGTGGGGGTTGGTCTTTTCTCCCTAGTAACAATGGACAGGACAAGAGGAAATGGCCTGAAGTTGTGCCAAGGGAGGTTTAGGTTGGATGTTAGGAACAATTTCTTTCCTACAAGAGTGGTCAGGCATTGGAACAGGCTGCCCAGGGAGGTGGTGGAGTCCCCATCCCTGGAGGTGTTTAAGAAACATGTGGATGTGGCACTCTGGGACATGGTTTAATGGCCATAGTGGTATTTGGGTTGATAGTTGGACTTGCTGAGCTGAGAGATCTCTTCAAACAGACACCATTCTATGCTTCTGTAAGGTTACTTTGTTCCTTAAATATCCACTGTGTCTTTCAGGGATAGAGGGGAAACCACATCAGATGTTACACAGTGCACTGTGAGAAACAGAAGCCCTTATGACAATGCTGACTAAAAAGTACCTCAAAAAGCCCCCCAAGTTTCTTTTTGCTTGTTCTGGTTTTATAGAACATTTTAATTATCAGCACTACCTGTGCTGCTTTGCAAACTAAGAGAGGATAAAAGGGGTGTTTACATGGATGCCAAGAGGGACTTGGACAGGCTAGAGAGATGGGCCAAAGCCAACCTCATGAAGTTAAACAAGGCCAAGTGCAAGGTCTTACGCCTGGGTTGGGGCAATCCCGAGCACAAATACAGGCCAGGTGAGGAGTAGCTTGAGAGCAGTCTTGAGGAGAAAGATTTGGGGGTGTCAGTTGATGAAAAACTCAACATGAGCCAGCAATGGTCGCTTGCAGACCAGAAGCCACATGTATCCTGAGCTGCATCAAAAGCAGTGTGACCCACAGGAAGGGGGAAGTGATTCTGCCCCAGTACTCTGCTCTCATAAGATGCACCTGCAGCACTGTCTCCAGTTCTGGTGTCCCCAGAACAAGAAGGACATGGAACTGCTGGAGAGGAGGCCACAAAGATGATCAGAGGGCTGGACCACCTACCCTATGTGGATGGGCTGAGAGCTGGGACTGCTGAGCCTGGAGAATGCTCCAGAGAGACCTTAGAGCAGCCTTCCTGTACATGAAGTGGGTTACAGGATTGTTGGGGAGGGACTGCTTACAAGGGCTTGTAGTGATAGGATGAGGAACAATGGCTGTGAGCTGGAAGAGGAGAGATTTGGACTGGAGATTAGGAATAAATTCTTTATGGTGAGGATGGAGAGACACCATAACAGGTTGCACAAGGAGGCTGTGGATGCCCTCTCCCTGGAAAAGTGTCCAAGTCTAGGCTGGACGGGGCCTTGAGCAACCTGGTCTAGTGGAAGTTGTCCCTGCTCATGGCAGGGGGGTTGGAACTAGATGATCCTTAAAGTCCCTTCCAACCCAAACTATTCAATGATTTGACACTGAGTGCTTTTCAAAGCCTCTCAAAGTAGGGTTGCACCTCTGAATTGTGTTTTAAACCATCTCCAAACCTGTTGCCTTCCTTGCAGACCTCGTTACGGAGTTATACCCACGAAAGCCTTATGCTGTGGAGCAGAAAGTTCTGGTTGTCCTTTGGCAGCTTCTGGGGAACATGACCAACAGTGGCTCTTTGCCTGGAGCTGGGGGCAACATCCGGACAGCCACAGTAAAATTATCTAAAGCACTTTTTGCACAGATGGGTCCAAGTCTGCTAATTCAAGCTGCAGCTCAGCCACTACACACCAGGAAGATTTTAGCAGAGTTCTTGGAGATAACAACCTAAAATAAAGACCTCTGTGTGTGTGACATTCAATCAGGACACATAGACTTCTGTTTACGTGGAGACACACAGGACCATCCCCATCATGCTGGTTCAGAGTGTTGGTGTTCCTCATGCAGCAGTGTCATGGAAGCCCAAAACAGGCTTAATATGTGTCCTGGTTTGTCCAGGCATGATCCCCTGCTCCCCCTACCCCTTCCAGATTGAGGAGCAGTGTGGGAAAGACGACAAAAGCCCTGGAATCAGTCTAAGGAGCAGCGACTTGTCCAGACTTATTTTGCTCCCGTTTACATCCCGTGGTAAACAAGGTACATGTATTTGGCTTGTGCTTACCTCGTGCATGGCCTGTGTTTTCCCAAATATGGGTAAGGCAAGCCCCTGCCTTCACCTGATGTGGTTAGTTTTGGCAAAGTGCCATTCTGATGGGTTAGTCTCTGTTGCCCAATAGAGCAGTCAAGACTCAGGCAATTGATAAATGTGGCCAGAAGTTGTAAACAACTCACCTTGCCTCACTCTGCCATGCTGCCGTGCTTTGCTTTGCTTTGCCTAGCCAAGCCTTGCCTCGTTGCCTTGGGGACCAGGAAGCCTTGCCGCTTCAAACCAGCTTTGCTGTTTAACAACAAGCTTTGATGCTTCAAGCTTGTCTACCTGGAAACCTCGTCGTGCCTCGCTTTACCAGGGAGAGGCATAAGTGTCCTTCACACCATAGGTAAGAAGTCTTTGCCAAAAGCTGCCCGAGATGGCCAGCCTTAGCATGAACAACCCTACGGGCAGGTAATGACAGCCTGGACTGTGCAGAAGGGGTAAGCCTGGGAGAGCCAAGTGCCCCCAGGCAAGCTGCAGTACTCCTACTAGCAGTCACAGCTACTGAAAGCAGTAAATCACTCCCAGCCTGTGTGCCTGCTTCGGGACCTCACTGCAGCCTGTGGTGTGAGAGAAGGTAGGTAACTGCCAAGCTGCAGGACACCGTGCTTGCCTGCACGCCTGCCAACCTCCGTGCCCAAGTCCGAAGCCCTGGGAGGGATTAAGACCAGGTCAGAGGACCCTGCAAGCCCAAGCATCCTGTGGGAATCCTGGGAAAAACTAAAAAGCTCCCAGCGGTTACCATACCACCGACAACACTCCTCCCAAGTGTTTGGGGTACTGTCTGCACTATAATGCGGCCCCAGAAAGCCAGAGAGACTAATTTGTGAGTAAACACTGTAGAAAGCCTCTTTGTGATGAAAGCTCTCTGCTTTGGTTCCGTTCGCCTGTCACTGTGCCTTCAGCTTCAGCAGAAAGGAGCCTCTCGTCTCCCCCTAGAGGACAAGCGGCAAATTGCACCGCAAGACTCTTCCCAAAAGCTTCCTGCTTGATATGGCTTAACTTGTTTGGTACTGCTCTATGCACTGTACATATCCTGTCATCTGTTTGCACAACCGAGCATAAAAACCCCTGTAAATAAGAAAAAAAATATTTTTTTTTTAATTAATAAATAATCATTAATAATTTTGTTAATTTCATCTGCTGGAGAGGGACCTGGGAGTGCTGATGGATAAGAAGATATCCATGGGACAGCAGAGTGCCTGTCTGGACAAGAAAGCCAGTGGGATCCTGGCATGTATTAGGAAGAATGTGTCCAGCAGATCAAGGGAGGTTCTCCTCCCCCTCTGCTCTGTCCTGGTGAGACCTTATTGAGTACTGCCTTCCATTTTGGGCTCCCCAGTTGAAGACGGACAGGGATCTGCTGGAGAGGGTCCAGCAGAGGGTTGTGAGAATGATGAGGAGACTGGAACACTGCCTGATGAAGAGAGGCTGAGGGACCTGGGGCTGCTTAGTCTGGAGAAGACAGAGAGGAGATCTAATAAATGTTTATAACTATCTGAGGGCTGGGAGTTGGGGGGGGGACGGAACAGGCTCTGCTCTCTGCTCCCTGGGATAGGACAAGGAGCAATGGATGGAAACTGCAGCACAGGAGGTTGCAGCTCAACACAAGGGGCAACTTCTTGACTGGAAGGGTCCCAGAGCACTGGCACAGGCTGCCCAGAGAGGTTGTGGAGCCTCCTCCGCTGGAGCCTTGCAACGCCTGTCTGGATGTGTTCCTGTGTGAACTGAGCTATATTGTGTGGTCCTGCTCTGGCAGGGAGGTTGGTCTCGATGATCTCTTTGGCTCCCTTGTAACCTCTGACATCCTGTGAGCCTGTAACAACCTCCCTAACAAGCAGAAGGGTTGGTGCTGGGAGAGCCTTAGCTGTGCTGGGGCTCACTCCCTTCGCTGCCACCATCACCAGTGCCTGGCAACACAGAAGTCACTTTTGAGTCATTGCTGCTGGTCTCTGGAGAAGATGGAGTGCAGCACCGTGTCAGATTGCTGATGAATAAAGACTCCTTCTCATCGTCATGTTTTGACTTGCCTGAGCTTGACACTAAGTGGAAGTGAATCCTGCAGATAATTATCCTGTACAACATGCGAGTGTGCAGCTTTTGTGAGAAACCTGCTGGGGGTTTTTAGCCCTTTTCAGGCAGTTGTGCAGGATTAGCTTTGCTGTGGCAGCTGTTAAAGCCCTGGCATGTTGGTTTAGGGGCTGGGGCTGCTCCTCAGCACGGGAACGCACAGCACCGGGCAAAAGGAAGCCCACCTCTTCCTCTTCTTTCCCCTTCCCCTCGTCCGGTTCCCCTTCTGTTTCTTCCCCCCCTCCTTTTCCCCATTTTTCTCTATTTGCTTTTTCCCGTTCCGCTCTTTTCCTCAGTTTCGTGCCCCTTGTCCGTTACCCGTCATTCCTTTCCCTTTTCTGTTACACCTTTCCTCTTCCATTCAGTTCCCTCTTTTCTCTTTCCCCTTTTCATTTCAACTCCCCTCCTTGCCCTTCCCGTCCCGCCGCCGATCCGCTCTCCCGCTCCCTCCCGTTGCGCCCCGGCCCGCAGGCGCTGCCGCGGGGCCGCCATTTGGCGGGAAGCGAGGCAGCGCGCAGGGCGCCTGCGCGGCGCTGCCGGGGCGCAGGCGCCAGGGACTATGCGCAGGCGCCGTGCGCAGTTCTCGGGGCCCGGCGGCAGCGCGGCGGGCTGGTGGTCACCGGCCCAGCGGAGGTACCGGCTGCGGGTAAGGGCCGCGGGGGGGCTCGGGGCGCGGAATGGGAGAGCTGTGGGGTGAGATAGACCCGCACTGAGGCTGGAGGAGGGGTTGGCCGCATTCTGCCGAGGGGAGGTGGCCGGCGTGGGGTTCGCCGCGCTCGGGCCGCTGCCTCCGGCCGCCCTTCAGCTGGCCGGCGGTTAGCCGATTCTGCCCGTAAGATTCGGGTATGTTAAATACCGATTGTGATCAGCTCTGCGTTGAGAAAAGCCGGTTTATTCCCATTTTATGTGCTGTAAGAGCCGCTGAGTCTCTGAAGGGGCAGTCGGGCGGATCACAGCCTTTGAGGGCTTCACGTTTTATCGCATCATTGCTGTACTGGGCACTCTTGAGGCCCACTTCGAGTCCTGGGTTCATTTTTGGGCCCTTCGGTCCAGAAAGGACATTGAGGTGTTGGCGCATGTCCAGAGAAGAGTCGTGAGGCTAGTTAAGGGTCTGGAGAACAGGTCTGTTGAGAAGCAGCTGAGGGAGCTGGGGTGGTTCAGCCTGGAGAAAAGGAGGCTGAGGGGAGACCTCACTGCTCTTTGCGACTCCCTGACGGGAAGTTGGAACCAGGTGGAGGTTGTTCTTTCCTCACATGCAACAAGTGACAGAACAAGAGGAAATGGCCTTAAGTTGCTCCAGGAAGGTTTAGGTTGGCTGTGAGGAGCAATTTACGACACGGGTTCTCAGGCGTAGGAACAGGCTGCCCGGGGAGGTGCTGCAGTCACCATCCCTGGTTTAAGAGACACTTGAATGGGGTGCCGAGGGACTTGGTTCAGTGGCATTGACTAAGCAGCTTTAATGGTCTCAAAGGTCTCTTCCAACCTCAACAGCTCTATGATTCTGTATTTTGGTTACGAAACCTTAATCTTGGGGTAGAAGCAGTGGAAGAGGCAGGCTGGTAACGCCCTGCAGTCAGTCCTGCCCCAGAAGGGTTCAGCCCAGTGTTATCGGGGCTGCAGAGGGAGGCTGTCACATGAGCTGAGCAATTGCTTGGTGCTGCCTAGCTGTGCTTTTTACCTCCATATTTTCCATTGATTCATATTTCTAAAGACCAGCCCTGTTTGCTCTGAGGCTTGATAGGAATGGGCTCAATAAAGCTTGGGGGCAAATCACTGAAAATTTAGTTTGTGTAGTTATGTGATAGATTTATTTGATTATTTAGCCTGTGAGGTCTAAATTTCATAGAATTGAGTTACTCTCTTACGTGGTTGGTTGTGCTGGATGTTCCCTTTTGATGCCACACTCAAATACTGGGTTTGCTTTTGAGCCCCCTCAAGCCCAGAGGGACGTTGAGGGGCTAGAGCAGGTTCAGAGAAGGGCAACAAAGCTGGAGAACAGGTCCGATGAGGAATAGCTGAGGGAGCTGGGGTTGTTCTGCTTGGAGAAAAGGAAGTGGAACGGAGATTTGCTCTCTACAACTCACTGAAAGGAATCATAGAATCATAGAATGGCAGGGGCTAGAAGGGACCTGGGAAGCTCATCCAGTCCAACTCCCTGTAAGAGCAGAATCTCCTAGACCAGATCACACAGGGACACATCCAGGCAGGTTTGGAATATCTCCAGAGAGGGAGACTCCACAACCCCCTGGGCAGCCTCTTCCAGTGCTCTGTCACCCTCACAGGGAAAAAATTCCTCGTGTTTCCTGGGAACTTCCTATGGCTCAGCTTCCACCCATTGCCCCTTGCCCTGTCCCTGGGCATCACCCAGCAGAGCCTGGCTCCAGCCTCCTGGCGCTCCCCTTTACATCTTGATAACCACTGATGAGGTCACCTCTCAGTCTCCTCTTCTCCCAGCAGCACAGCCCCATCTCCTTCAGGCTCTCCTCCTAACAGAGGTGTTCCATTCCCTTCCTCATCTTTGTGGCTCTGTGCTGGACTCTCTCAAGCACTTCTATGTCCCTGTTGAACTGGGGGGTCCCAGAACTGGACATAGTACTCCAGATGTGGCCTCTCACTAGAACAGAGCAGAGGGGCAGGAGAACCTCTCTTGACCTGCTAACCACAGCCCTTCTAATCCACCCTAGAATGGCATTGACCCTCCTGGTCACAAGAGCACATTGCTGGCTCATGGTCAACCTCCCATCCACCAGGACCCCCAGATCCTTTTTCCCTTTCGCTGCCTTCCAACAGCTCAGTCCCCAACCTGTGCTGCTCCCTGGGGTTGTTCTTTCCCAGGTGCCAGATTCTCCCCTTGCCCTCACTGAATTTCACTCCATCTCTCCCTGCCCACCCCTCCAGCCTATCCAAGTCTCTGTGAATGCCAGCACAGCCTCCTGCTGTGGCAGCCACTCCACCTAGCTTGGTGTCTTCAGCAAACTTGCTGACAGTGCCCTCTGTGCCCTCAGCCAGGTCAGTGATGAACAAATTGAACAGAACTGGTCCCAGTACTGACCCTTGTGGGACCCCACTAGCCACAGGCCTCCAACTGGACTCCATCTCATTGACCACAAGGAGGTTTGAGCCACGTGGAGGTTGGATTCATCTCCCTGTTATCAGCTGATAGAACAAAAAGTGTCTTGAAATTGTGCCAGGGGAGGTTTAGTTCAGGCATGAATAACATTTTCTTTCCTGCAAGAGTGGTCAGGTGTTGGAACAGGCTGCTCAGGCAGATAATGGAGTTACTGTCCCTGGAGGTGTTCAGGAACTGAGCAGATGTGGCACTCTGGGACATGGTGTAGTGGTTGTTGGTATCTCCAACAGTCACTAAAGAAGCCAGCCTTGTATGCAGGCTTTCTGGAGTAGCCCAGGGTGTGAGCAAGAGCTACTCCTGAAGGAGATAAAGTGCTTCTCTTGCACAGGTGTCCTCTCCTGCTGTTACAACAGAAGCACTGTAGTGCTCTATGTGCTCACAGCATGTTCTAAATGTCATGAAGTCTTATTTTTTATGACTAGTTGTTATATAAAAGTAGAAAATCATCAACTGTTTTATCAAGGGAAGAAATTGTGGTTTTAAGGCAGCCAGCAGATGTATGCAATGGAGAAGAGAAATGAGCACTTCCAAAAAGCAGTTATCAGAGAGCTTTGCAGAGTAAAACACGTAGACTTTCTAGCTCTACACCCAGGTTACGTGTCCTGGTGAACTCCCAGGCAAACATGAGCTGTTATCTCACACATTGAGGCTGCTGAAGATAAGGAATATTTCTCCTTTCTGACAATTTTTTTCCCTCACTGTCCCTGTATTTGTTGAAGTGAAAGCAAGCAGGCCACTCCTTTTCTTATCAGGCTTCCATTGGGAAAGATTCTGGAGATACAGAGAGACCTGGGGACTGTTTAGGGCTTTTTTGTTTATTTTTAAAATGCTTAACTTATTTTCTCCCATGTTTTCTGAGGAGAACCCAAGGGGAATAGAATCATAGAATCAAGCAGGTTGGAAGAGACCTCCAAGCTCATCCAGCCCAACCTAGCACCCATCCCTGTCCAATCAACCAGACCATGGCACTAAGTGCCCCATCCTGTCTTTGCTTGAACACCTGCAGGAATGGTGACTTCACCACCTCCCTGGGCAGCCCATTCAAATGCCAATCACTCTCTCTGCCAACAACTTCCTCCTAACATCCAGCCTAAACCTCCTCTGGCACAACTTGAGACTGTGTCCCCTTGTTCTGGGAGTGGTAGTTGCTACAGTGCACTTGAGGGTGATTGTCTCACACTGCTCTTCATTCTGAGTAGATTCACTTGCTCCAGAAGGACATGGACCTGTTGGAGCAGGGCCACAGGAGGGCTACAACAATGGTTTGAGGGCTGGAAACCCTCTGCTGTTAGGGCAGGCTGAGAATGCTGGGGTTGTTGAGCTTGGAGAAGAGAAGGCTCCACAGAGACCTGGTGGCCTTTAAGTGCTTAAAGAGACTCAGAAAGCTGGGGACAGACTTTTGAGCAGTGCCTGTTGTGACAGAACCAAGGGGTAGTGTTTTGAGCTGAAAGAGAGAGAGATTCAGGTTGGAGAGAAGGGAGAAATGTTAGACTCTGAGGGTAATGAAAGCATGTCCCAGGTTTCCCAGAGAGGTGGTAGATGCCCTGTCCCTGAAACCATTCCAGGTCAGGTTGTTCAGGGCTCTGAGCAATTTACTGTATTTGCAGGTGACCCTGCTGACTGCATGTGGGTTAAATGATCTTGAAAGGTCCTTTCCCACCCAAACCAGTCTGTGACACAGCTAACAGCACCAGGGTGCTCCATTGGCTAGAATCCGTTAGTCATTAGGACCTGGTTTGACTGTGAGAAGGCTCAGTGGAGCACCTCAGGCATCCCCTGAGGCCAGGCACTGCTCAGCAGAACAGCAGGCAGCCAGGTTAGAGTGGAGTGGGCTTTGGAAGGAGGGCAGGGCTGGGTGGCAGCATTCCAAGAAGATCAAAACAAAGAGTGGGAAGAAGATGGAGTCTGTCCTGAGGGGCAGGAGGAAGCACCCCACGCTCAAGCTGCGTGTGGGAGCAGACAACTGCATGTCAGGTGGATATTTTATGTGGTCCTCTGATGCTGGTTGGTTTTCAGAGGCATCATTAATGTGAACTGAGTCTGTTGCTGGGATTAATTCTGGTCAGAGGTGTCACTTAAAGCATGGAAGGTTCATTTCAACAGCTCTTTGACTTACAGAGAACTTTCTGATGTGTAGAAAGGAGGAGAGTTGGAAAAGTCTGAATATAGGTATCTGGAATCAACTTCTAGAGTCATAGTAGAACTTTTGGGTCACTTTTATTCTTTAGTAGCACTCTGTGATGTTTTGTAGCAAAACCACAATGATTTGTGTGTGCAGATACTGAAAAATACAATTGCTGTGTAACTGTAAACAAGGCTGATGGGTGAAGAATCACAGAATATCTTTGGTTGGAAGAGACCTTCAGGATCATCTAGTCCAACCTAGAAGATCTAAGTGAAGGTCCATGGTGAAATACTGAGGTGCCTGAAGCATCCATGACTCTTAGCTGGTATTTCACACCCGAGTTCTGCCTGAATCATCACTGAGTGCTGAATCTTTTTTGTTTCCACAGGATCTTGTAGAGCAGGAACCTCAGCCATGGAGAACTCAGACAATGCAGAGGAGGAGAAGCCAACAGTAAGCAATGACAGCACAGAGAATGGGGCTGAAACGTCGACAGAAGAACAGCAGATGGACTTCAGTACAGAGATCATGAGTGTGACTGAGATGGAGCAGTCACCTGATAGCTCCCCTGACCTAAATGAAGAGAACACACAGGAGAGTGAGATCCCCAACATTGAAAGCTTGCAGACGTCAGATGTCGAGGCTAGCTTCCCTCCAGACTTTGACAAGTTCTGGAAAGTGGTGGAAGACAATCCCCAGGACTTCACAGGATGGGTGTATCTGCTGCAGTATGTAGAACAGGAGGTCAGTGCCCACTCCCTTTCTCCTTAGCCTTCCTGAAAGAATGAGCTCAGCTCATGGATTTTCCAGCAACAAATCCTGAACCGTACATTAGGCTTTTGCGGGTGCTGTTTTAGAACAGTTACGTAGGATCCCAGCGTGGTGGGGGTTGGAAGGGACCTCTGGAGATCATCCAGTCCAGCCCTCTGCTCAAGCAGGGTCACCCATAGCAACTTGCCTAGGATTATAATGTCAAGCTGGGTTTGGCATTTGTACAGAGAAGGAGACTCTGCAGCCTGAGCAACCTCATGTCAAACAAATTTATCCTCATCTTCAGGTAGAACCTTCTGGATTTCAGTTTGTGCCTGTTGTCCTTTGTTCTGTCACTGAGCACTACTGACAAGAGTCTTGCCCTATCCTCTTGCCACCCACAGGTCCTTTATCTCTTGCTGAGCATTGAGAAGATGCCCTCTCAGGCTGCTCTTCTCCAGGCTCAGCAGCCCCAGGTCTTTCCTCTTCACAGAATAGCTCCAGGCCCCTCAGCATCTTTGCAGCCTCCACTCTCCAGTAGTTCCCTGTCTCTCTTGAACTGGGGAGTCCAGAACTGAACCCAGGGCTCCAGATGTGGTCTCCCTAGGGCAGAGTGGAGATGGAGGAAGAACTTCCCTTGACCTTTTGGCCACGCTTTCCTTCATGCCCGCTAGGAGACCATTGGCTGCAAGGGCATATTGCTAGCTGCTGGGGAGCTTCTTGCCCACCAGCACTTGGAGGTCCTTCTCTGTGCATGTGCCTTCCAGCAGGTCACTCCTCACCTGTACTGGTGCAGAGACTATTCCTCCCCAGTTGTAGGACTCTGCGTTTGCTCTCGTTGAAGTTGATGAGGTTCTCCTTTGCCAAGCTTTCCATTCTCACCGGTTGCCCTTGACTGTCATCAGCAGTGATCACAGAATAGAAATGATTGTTCTGAAGTCATCAGAAATGGCCAAATAAAAATATGTTCTCTTAAGTTATCAGAGATGACCAAGTGAAAATGATCATTTTGAAGTCGTCAAAGATGTCCAAGTAGAAATGATTGTTTTTCAGTCACTGAAAGAGGTCACCCACTAAAACCCATCATTTTTAAGACAACATTAAAACAATGGTAGAGGTTAAGCTAACCCAGAGGTGTTTCGAAGGAGAGGACCCATTGCTGTTGTTGTGTCTTTCCTGCAGAACCACCTGCCAGCTGCCAGGAAGGCCTTTGACAGGTTCTTCACCCATTACCCATACTGCTACGGCTACTGGAAGAAGTACGCTGACCTTGAGAAGCGCCACGAGAACGTCAAGCAGTCTGATGAGGTATGTAGGTAGTTGGGCACAGCTCTTGCCGTTGCTCCTGTTGGCCAAAAAATGACTAAGCTCCCACAAGTCATTTGGCTGCCAGTGCCTGCCAGGTTGGTAGGAGTTTGGTGTGCACGTGTCACCCCTGTGGCATCTGTAGCTAATGTTTTTTCTCTTTGTTGGCAGGTGCGTTAAACCTCTACAGTTTGTCAAGCTTTGCAGTGCAAGCCCTCTGTAAATTACACTGCAGCTTAACAAGTAGGGCAGGGCTTTTCTCTCACTTCCCTTTGTTCCTCATTTTTTCACAACAATAGAGTTGGTTTTTTTATATTCTTTTTTTCTTTTTTTTTCTTGTTTTATTTTTTTTGCTGGTCACAATTGCTCCATCTCTATTGCATTTTTGGTCAGACGCTGTCAATGATGCTCTAATGGGTCTGTGCCCTATGGTCTGTACCCCAAAGCCTGCCCACACAACCTGGTCAGAATGCAGGGACCGCTGCGCTTTGAAGATCAAGACTCTGCACGTGGAGATCAGAACATTGCCATGTTCTATCCAACCTCCACCCAAATGGTAATGGTAGATTATTTAAACAAAATTCCAGTAATTAGTATGTCTGAGGTTCAGCGGATAACACAGTGTTGCCTCTCTACTGGGACACCATTGCCTCTGTCAGCTACAGCTCCTCTTCTCTTCATAGGTTTATCGCAGAGGGCTGCAGGCCATTCCTCTTAGTGTTGATCTCTGGATACATTATATAAACTTCCTCAAGGAGACCTTGGACCCTTCCGATCCTGAAACCAACAGCACCATCCGAGGGTGAGTCACAGAATCATAGAATGGTTTGGGTTGGAAGGGACCTCAAGGATCATGCAGCTTCAACCCCCTGCCATAGGCAGGGACACCTCCCACTAGAGCAGGCTGCTCAAGGCCTCATCCAGCCTGGCTTTAAACGCCTCCAGGGAGGGAGCATCCACAACCTCCCTGGGCAACCTGTTCCAGTGTCTCACCACCCTCACTGTAAAGAACTTCCTCCTAACATCCAGTCTAAATCTCGCCTCTGCCAGTTTAAACCCATTCCCCCTCGTCCTGACATTGTTAGACCTTGTCAATAGTCCCTCCCCAGCCTTCCTGTAGGCTCCCTTCAGATACTGGAAAGCCACTACAGGGTCTCCTCGAAGCCTTCTCTTCTCCAGGCTGAAGAGCCCCAACTCTCTCAGCCTGTCCTCATAGCTCCAGCCCTCTGATCATCTTCGTGGCTCTCCTCTGGACTTGCTCCAGCAGTTCCATGTCCTTCTTGTTTTGGGGGCTCCAGAACTGCACACAGTATTCCAGGTGGGGTCTGATGAGAGCAGAGTAAAGGGGGAGAATCACATCCTTTGCCCTGCTGCCCACACTGCTGTTGATGCAGAGTCGAGAGCAGGCACTGACACACGGAGCTGACGCATGCTCCTGAATGTCTGCCACTCTGCTCATAGAATCATTAAGGTTGGAAAATACCTCCAAGATCATAGAGTCCAACCATCAACCCTACTACTGTGACCACTAAACTGTATGCTGAATCAGATTCATCCGTTGAAGGGATGAGCTGACAGCAGCTTGCATTTCCTTCAGGGAGATGGTGGAGCTAAATTCCATGAGAAGAGTTACACAACACAGTCATAGAATCATGGAAATGTTCCAGTTTGAAAGGCTCTTCTAGATCATCAAGTCCAGCCATCAGCCCAGCACCACTGTGGCCGTTGAACCGTGTCCCCAAGTGCCATGACCACACATTTCTTGAGACACCTAGAAGGACACGTCCCCAGACAGCCTGTTCTGTTGCCTGACTAGTCTTGCAGGAAAGAAATTGTTCCTCATGTCCAACCTTAACCTCTCCTGGCGCTATTTCAGGCCATTGCTTCTTGTTATATCACCTGATACTAGGGAGCAGAGACCAACCCTCACCTGGCTTCAACCTGCTGTCAGGGAGTTGTAGAGAGCAATGAGGTCTCTCCTCAGCCTGCTTTTCTCCAGGCTGAGCAACCCCTCTCAGTTGCTCTTGACCAGACCTGTTCTCCAGACACTTCACCAGCTTCACTGTTTTTTTTCAACATGCTCTAGCTCCTTCTTGGAGTGAGGAGCCCAAAACTGAACCCAGTACTTAAAGGTGTGACCTCACAGTGTGCTACAGAGGTCAAAAGTTGTGTCTTGAGAGCTTCAGATTAGATGTTAAATACGTGGTGCAGTGCTGCAACAGGTTCCCCAGAGAATTTGGAGCATTTAGTTCCTTGGAGTTTAGATCTGGGATTTAACTCCTTGGAAATTTTCAAGATATGGCCAGCATGAGTGACCTCATCTTTGGCTGGCAGTGGTCCTGCTTTTGGTGAGAAATTGGACCAAAGTGTGAGGCAAAGCCTTAACTGAACCCTAAGTTAGCTTCAGGAGCACGATTGTTGTATGGCTGTGTTAAACTGCTAAATAATGAGTTTGGAGTCTGACAGAGTGGTAAAGATTGGCTGTTTCCCTCTTACCTTGCATTCCTGCAAGTGGCTTTTCCTGATGCCTTTATTCAGTTGTGGCAGTGCTAGAGGAAAAGTTGAGTGTGGACTTCCTGAAATCTTGCAGATCTTTCTGCAGACACCTGGAAAATACTTGGAATAACTTAAATCTTGAACACAAGAGTGGCTGCAAGTAGATGAGGTTGCTCATAATCATGGAATCATGAAGGGTGGAAAAGACTGCTAAGGTTGTTAAGTCAACCTGTCAACTCCATAACCACATCTACTAATTTTTCTGATCTTGAAATGGGAGCCCCAGCTTTGTCCTCCCACCTCAGCCAGTAACAGCTGTACAATGGTTTCTCTTTCAGAGCCTACGAGCATGCAGTGCTGGCTGCAGGGACAGATTTCCGTTCCGACCGGCTCTGGGAGATGTACATAAACTGGGAGAACGAGCAGGGCAACCTGAGGGAGGTGACCTCCATCTATGACCGTATCCTTGGCATCCCAACGCAGCTCTACAGCCATCACTTCCAGAGGTAAAGAGAAACAAATGGCTTCACACAATCCCAATATGTGGGGGTGAGATGGGACCTCTGGACATCATCCAGTCCAATCCTCCTTGCTGAAGGAGGGGCACTCACAACAGCTTGCCCAGGACCACAATATCCAGAAGAAGATCCGTAGTCTGGGCAGCCTGTGCCAGGGCTCCTTAATCAGAACCCTTGGTTAATTTATGCAGCCATCTTACAGCTCCTACAGACCTTTTTTGTTTAGACATAAATTAACTTCCTCTAAAGCTGGTGGTCCTTTGACATCAGTTTTAGATGACAAATAGTCTGTCATCTTCAGTGATGAATCACTGGAGTTCATCACCTGTTTATTTCTCTTTGAAACACAAAGGTTTTGGAGTTTGACAAGATGGCAGGAGATACATTTCTCTGTGTGCTGTCAGAAGCTGCATTCTTGGTACCACTCCAATCAATAAATCACCTCAGAGCCCCTGTACGATTAATTGTTCAGCTCTGGGTGGGCAAAGTGTTGCCACATGAGACATCATGATTGTGTTGCATTGTTCCTGCCTGCTCCCAGGTTTAAGGAACACATCCAGAACAACCTGCCTCGGGACTTCCTGACTACGGAGCAGTTTGTGCAGCTGCGCAGAGAGCTTGCCTCAGTCAACGGCCACAGTGGGGAGGAGGCGCAGCCAGGAGATGACCTGCCCTCTGGGACTGAAGACATCACTGACCCTGCCAAGGTAGGCAGCCAGGGTGTGTTCCTGTGCCTGGGGGAGGATTTAGATGCAGAAAGTTTGGTGTCTGTGCAGCTGAGGTGTTCCTCTGGTCCTCCTGTCTGTTAGCTTGTCTATAGGACACACCTTTGCAGCCTTTTCAGAGGTAGTAAAGACATGGAGTTAAAAACTGATGGAAGTGGTCTGGAAAGCTTTAGGGCTTAACAATAATTATACCATAATTAGAAATCAGTACAGGCTAGATTGATGGGATAAGGCCAATGGAATGAGATTCAGTAAGGCCAGGTGCTGGGTCCTGCATATGAGTCACAGCAACTACATAAATGCTCCAGGCTTGGAGCAGAGTAGCTGGAAAGTTGCTTAGCAGAGAAAGAGCTGGGGCTTCTGGTTGCCAGAGGTGAAGATGAGCCTGTGGGTGCCCAGGTGGCCAGGAAGGCCCCCCAGCATCGTGGCTTGGATCAGCAGTATTGTGGCCAGCAGGACCAGGGAAATGCTTGTGCTAAGTGCTAGTAAGGCCATGCCTTGAGTCCTGGGTTGAGTTTTGGGCCCTGAGTCCAAGAAGGACATTGAAGTGCTGGAGCAGGTCCAGAGAAGGGCAGTGAAGCTGCTGAAGGGTCTGGAGAACAGGTCTGGGAAGGAGCAGCTGAGGGAAGTGGAGTTGTTTAGTCTGTAGAAAAGGAGCCTGAGGGGAGACCTTTTGGCTGTCTACAGCTCCCTGAAAAGAGGTTGGAGCCAAGTAGGGGTCAGTCTCTTCCACTAAGGAACAAGGGACAGGACAAGAGGAAATGGCCTCAAGTTGCACCAGGGGAGGTTTATGTTGGACATTATAAGAAACTTCTTCACTGAAAGTTCAGGTTCTCATACATTGGAGGTGGTTGAATTCCTGCCCTTAGAAGTGTTTTAAAGACATGGAAATGTGGTGCTGAGGGACGTGGTTTAGCACCAGCCTTGGTAGAGTCAGAGGATGGTCAGACTCAAAAGTTTCTTCCAACCAGAATGATTCTATGAGGAACTGTGATTCAAGCAAGCTCTTCTTCAGCAGTGGTCTGTGGAGGTTCACAGCCTTCATCGGCATGTGGGAATGAAGCCGTCTGGAGGAGCTGTTGGTTGAAGCCATATTTGACTTGGGTCCACATCCATATTTTAATCTCAATCACCTTCAGCGTAAAGCAGACTTGAGATAGAAAATCAGTTTAGTTGGATTGTGCTGATGGTCAGGCCACCACGTGGGCAGTGTCCCACCCCTTCAGCTGCCTCTTTAAGGCAGCATCTCTGGTACTTTGGTTTTATGCACATGACTGTCACCCTAAAATGCATTTACAAAGCTGGTATGGTGTCTGCCTGTGTCATATCTTCAAACTTGTGTTTTAGCTGATCACTGAGATAGAGAACATGAGGCACAGAATCATTGAGATTCACCAGGAGATGTTTAACCACAACGAACACGAAGTCAGTAAGAGGTGGACCTTTGAGGAAGCGGTAAGTTGGGGTCTTCTTTGTAAGGCAGGAGATGCAAGAGCTTTGAACATAAACCCTGGAGCTAGGAATTGGGTGACAGCCCTCCTGATTCGAACTGTTGTGGGGCATTCAACAAAGATGGGCTTTCATGCTCTGCTGTGTTTCTTCTGAAAAGCCAACTCCTGAGGGCAGCTCTGCCATCTGATCATCTAAACGTGGCTGAGGAGTGCTTGGGGAGAGGTGAGATCAGGTGTTGGTAATGAGTAGCCTTTAAACACATGGTCATGATGTGTGAGTCACAGCTGCCTTGTGGCTGAGCTGCTGCAGGGCAATGGGGTGGAGGTGGTTCTGGCTGCCTGTCTTGAAAGGAGAATGTAATTAGGATGGGTTTGTGTTTAACCATCACGCTTCAAAACCTGAGATCATCTCTGGCTGCAGAGGTAAGCCTGTCCTGAAAGGAGAATGGATTTGCACTGTGAAATCTGGACACACTTTGCTCAAGTTTGCCAGAAGTATCCATCAGACCTGCAGCTCCTGTCTACAAACCGTTATAAATCATTAATTAACCCAACCATTTGGCTGAGAGACATTTGCAGAGGCTCCTCATGTCGCCTGTCCTGTTGCTTGTTGCACTAGGCCAGACACCTTTTAGGCCAGAGAAACTTGAAAGAACCTTGAGTAGGGCAGAGAAGCTCTAGGGAGCAGGAAGTTGGCTGAAGCAGGAAGATTCCAGTTGGGAGAGGTCTTGGCCATCAGTCTGCAGCAGATGCTTCCTGGGTTCAGAAGGTTACTACCATGACTGCTTCTGGAACACCGTGGGTGCTCATTGGAACAGGTTGTCCAGGGAGGTTGTGGATTCCCCCCTCCCTGGATATGTTCAAGGCCAGATTAGACAAGGCCTTGAGCAACCTGGTCTAGTGGGAGGTGTCCCTGCCTATGGCAGGGGGGTTGGAATCTTTAAAGTCCCTTCCAACCAAACCCATTCTGTGAACTCTAGCACACAGCATGTAACCAGTACTGCTCACATAGACTTTACAGCTCCATCTAGTGGGTTCCTCTTTCTGTACCACCACAACCAGCCTGACTTGCTGTCACCAGGACCACACATCCCAGGGAAGCAGTACAGTAGGGGAGGCTCAAATATGCTGGAGTCTTGTGGAAAATGAGGATGTGAGTGAAGGTCTTCTTGGCTCAGGAAACATGAAGCTGTAAAGGAAATCATGGGAGA
Source organism: Tricholaema leucomelas (assembly GCA_013400475.1). Taxonomy (NCBI): domain Eukaryota; kingdom Metazoa; phylum Chordata; class Aves; order Piciformes; family Lybiidae; genus Tricholaema lacrymosa; species Tricholaema leucomelas. The sequence goes on along the minus strand of WAAF01010019.1, from coordinate 144,884 downwards.
ATGATAAAACTGTGGATGTGCTGGAGAAAATGTGTGGGAAGCAGGGTCTCCTCTTCTTCCTAGCCAGAATCAATACATGTTCTGTCAAAACACTGTATCTGGAACAGGTTGCCCAGAGGTGTGGTTTGAAGCCCCATCCCTGGAGGCATTCAGGGTCAAACTTGATGTGGCCCTGGGCAGCCTGATCTAGTTGGAGATGTTCCTGCTTACTGCAGGGGAGTTTGGCAAGACGACCTTTGAGTGTCCCTTCCAACCTGATGTGCTATGTGACCTGCTCTGTAGATACCAATATGGTGAGCCTATGAGGTGTCTGAAGTGTGTCTTGGAACAGGTAGAAGTGAGGTACTTGGGTAATGAAGGCCACAGAAGTGATGGAGACCACTCAGGCCCATTTGCTTAAGAAATGTGATTTAGCCTCAGACTTGACTGAGATAGATAATGGTTGGATTTCATGATCTTAAAGGCCTTTTCTAACCAAAATGGTTCTGTGCTTCTGAGTTTGTTGTAGCAAGGAACCAGTGTACCAGTGATAGCCAAAAGAGCCTTGGATTCCATAGTAGAGTTCATTGAGCAGCATGGAGGAGGTGATTTGCTTTACGTTTCAGGTGGCCTTGAAGGATTGAACATTAACTCCTTAATTGTTCTGAATTCTTGATGTGTTTGTGTGGATATCCCTGAGATGGAATTGCAGTACAGGAGAGAAATGATGAGGTAAAGGTAAAGATGGAGAGAGGAAAAGCAAAATCTCTGGAAGGATGCTCTGCTGCCTGTAGGTCAAAGCAGTGTTAGTGCAGTAAGTACTTCATCTGTCTCTCTGGAATGCATTCATTGGTTCGTCTGTGAGGTTCTTGAACCTGGAGCAAAGGAGACTGAGTTGAGACCTTTGGCTCTCTACAATTCCCTGGAGATTAGAGCCAGGTGGAGGTTGTTCCTGTCTCCCAAGGAGCAAGTGATAGGACAAGAGGTGATGGCCTCATGTTTCACCAGGGCAAGTTTAGTTTGGACAGGATGAACAAATTCTTCCCCCAAAGGGTTGTCAGTGCCTGGCCTAGGCTATCCAGGACGGCGGTGGAGTCCCCATCCCTGGAGCCATGGAGATGTGGTTCGGAGGGAGATGGTTTAGTAGTGATCTGCCAGTGCTGGGTTAATGGTTTGACTGGATCTTCTCCAACCTTTATGATTCCATAATCTGACTGGAGATCTTCTCCAACCTTTGTGATTCCATGATAACGTTGCTGTTACATTGTGACCGCAGATTTTCAAGAGATAAGCTTTTCTTGCTCATCTTTTATAACCACTTGCACTCCCAACAGCTTTCTAGAGCAAGAGGTGCCTAGCCTAGAATAATGTCATCAGCATCTCTTGGTCTTGGGTACCCCCAGGAGATCTGGCTGGATAATGTCCTTGGACATAAAGAGGAAGTTTGGACATTAGGAGGAAGTTCTTCACAATGAGGGTGGTGAGACACTGAAACAGGTTGCCTAGCAATGTGGTTGAGGCCCCATCCCTGGAGACATTCGGGATCAGACTCGACTGGGCTCTGAGCAGCCCAATCTAGTTGGAGATGTCCCTGCTGACTGCAGGGGGGTTGGACAAGATGACCTTTGAGGGTCCCTTCCAACCCAATGCAATCTGTGTGGTCCCGCAGTCCCATTGATTGAAGTGGTGTTCCTTGACTCTTGCAGATCAAGAGGCCTTACTTTCATGTCAAACCTCTGGAGAAAATTCAGCTGAAAAACTGGAAAGAGTACTTAGAGTTTGAGATAGAGAATGGCACTCACGAGCGAGTCGTGGTCCTCTTTGAGAGATGTGTTATTTCATGTGCCCTCTATGAGGACTTCTGGATTAAGGTAAGGGAGAAGTGGTTTGCCACCCATCATCTCCTTGCCTCTGGCAATACCTTGACCTAGTGACTAACCTTTTGTACTCTGTGGAACGTTGTTCATATATAACTATATCTGTTGCATTAGGAGATGGTCTGCTTGCAACCAGATTTGACTGCTGCATATGCCAACTTCGTTGCCTCTCTACGTCCTTCCTTACAGAAACTAGTCTAGTGGTTCCATAAAGGTGCTGAATGGGTTTAAAACAAAAGAATTTTATCACTCTGGCATGTTTGGAAAGGCAAATACAAGCTTTAAACTCTCCCATCTCTGCTCTGTTTTCAACCATAGTATGCCAAATACATGGAGAATCATAGTATTGAAGGAGTGAGGCATGTCTACAGCAGGGCTTGCACAATACACCTGCCTAAGAAACCTATGGTTCACATGCTGTGGGCAGCCTTTGAGGAGCAGCAGGGTAAGAGCAACCCCAGGGTTCTGCTGGGAGGGATTCTGGCAGTCTGCAGGCTGCTGGGTGTCTCCTATCCTAAAGTGTCTCAACTGGTGTTTCAGGCAACATCGATGAAGCCAGGCGGATCTTGAAGAGCTTTGAGGAGTGCGTTCTAGGGTTAGCCATGATCCGCCTGCGGAGAGTCAGCCTGGAACGCAGGCACGGCAACATGGAAGAAGCTGAGCACCTGCTGGAAGAGGCTATGAGGAATGCCAAGTCCATGACTGAATCCTCCTTTTATGCCATCAAATTGGCTCGGCACCTCTTTAAAGTACAGAAAAACCTTCCAAAGGCAAGAAAAGTGCTGTCAGAAGCCATAGACATGGACAAAGTATGTGTTCCCTCCTTGCTGTCCTTACCAAACCAACCCCCAAAGATCACCAGTCTCCTCTCTCTCTGAAGCCTTTCTTTCCAAGTAGGGCAACAATGATGACAGGAGCTGTAGCTGTAATGGTTCATTACTGCATGGAGACACCAGTCCCTCTAAACTGAGGTTGCCCTACTTGTAGATTGCAGCTCTTGCTTCATACCTCTCTCTTCTAAATCTGTGTCCATCTCAAGAGTGAATGAAACCCTGTGGGCTTGTAGAGTTTGTAGGTGTTGGGCACTCTAAATGCTCTTAGCTGATTGCTAGCAAAGTGTGATGTGTCTTTTTGCAATGCTTAGGTTATTTCTCTGTGTCAAGCCAGGTCAGAAATGACCAGTGCAACTAAAGCCCCTTTTTCATTGACTTATTTTAACACATAATTTATTGCATGAACATTTTGGTGTGCTCGTGGTAGAGATACATTGACCATTAGATACCTAACATGGCCAATTCACAGCTTCTAACGCCTGTCTTGCACAGGAAAACACAAAGCTCTATCTCAACTTGCTGGAAATGGAGTACAGTGGTGACCTCAAGCAAAACGAGGAGAACATCTTGAGCTGCTTTGATAAAGCTGTCAACGGGGCACTCTCCATTAAAATGAGGATTACCTTTTCACAGAGAAAAGTGGAATTTCTGGAAGATTTTGGTTCTGATGTAAACAAGTAAGTGGGGATCTGTGCAGCAGACAAGTTAGGGTCACAAGAGAAGTGGTAGGAGAAGTAGAAAAGGTAGCAGCATCCATTAAGTGGTCTCTTTTGGGACATCATCTGTGTTGATTGGTGCTTTTCTCAACCAAATTTCTGGGCTTAGATAGCAATAGTGTGGCCATCAGGACATGACAGTGATTGTAATCCCCATGTACTGGGGATTGCTGAGAGCACACCTTGAGTACTGGATTTCATTTTGGGCCCCGCACTCCCAGGGCATCGAGGGGCTGGAGCAGGTCCAGCAAAGGGCAACAAAGCTGGTGAAGGGTCCGGAGAACAGGGCTGGTGAGGAGCTGCTGAGGGAACTGGGGGTGTTTAGCTTGGAGAAAAGAAGGCTAAGGGGAGACCTGGCTCTCTACAAACCTCAAACGGGTTGCCAAGGGAGGTTATGGCTGCTCCCTCCCGTGAGGTGTTCAAGGCCAGGTTGGATGAGGCCTCGAGCAGCCTGTGCTAGTGGGAGGTGTCCCTGCCTAAGGCAGGGGGTTGGAACTGGCTGAGCTTTGAGGTCCCTTCCAACCTAAACCATTCTATGTTGAATCCCTGAAAAGAGGTTGGAGCAAGGTGGGGGTTGGTCTTACAGGGAACAAGTGACAGGACGAGAGTAAACGACCTTAAGTTGTGCCAAGATTGATTCAGGTTGGACACGAGGAACAATTTCTTCTTCTTGAGGGTTGTTAAGGCCTGGCCCAGGCTGCCCAGGGCATTGCTGGAGGCTCCATCCCTGGAGGGGTTTTAAAGCCACGTGGCTACGGTTTGGAGGGTATAGTGCTAAGCTGGTAGTGTTGGCTTAATGGTTGAATATGATGATCTTAAAGATCCCTTCCAACCAAAACAACTCCATGACTATGAATCTCTCTTCAGAACATTGTCCATTTGTGTCTGAAATACCCAACAGCTCCCAGAGTAAACCTCTGCTCCTTACTGTAGTTTTCTGTTGCTAAGCCTTACAATGCAGGATGTTCCTCAAGGAGAACATAATGTGATTTGTGATGTGTTTTGGTGCTCCATACCCTGTGAGCTGCAGTTTGATTTCCTTTCCATTCTCCGTGGTTCAGCAACCTCTGTTTTTTATTGACCTCTGCAGCTAATTGAAAGGTCTGACCCTAGGTCAGTTCTCCTGCTCAGTATGGTTTTTAACCCTAGTTGCCCTTAACTTCTGCTGCCCCTGACCCTTCTGACTCTTGTGGCAGCCAGGCACTGAAGATCTGGGATCAAATGGAATGAAATTTTCAGTTTCCAAACAATCTTGAGCACAGAACAATGGCAATAAATTGTTTCCACCAAGGCAAGCAGCAGTTTTCCTGAGGGACAACAAACTGGTGTGCAGCAGGTGATCCTGCTTGGCTTGGAATGGGTTTTGGGTGCCAGATCCCTGGAGCAGACTGCCCAGAGAGGTTGTGGAGTCTCCTTCTCTGGAGAGATTCCAAAGCCACCTGGCCATTGTGATCCTGGACAAGTTGCTGTGGGGTGGCCCTGCTTTAGCAGAGGGGTTGAACCGGATGATCTGCAGGGGTCCCTTCTAACCTCCACCATGCTGGGATTTGGGGATTCTGTGTACTCTTAGAACGTTTTGAAGTGATTGCTCATGTATTTCAAGTGTTGATGTGAGGACAGCTTTCTCTCTCTTGTCTCCCTCAGGCTTCTGGATGCATATGATGAACACCAAGCACTTCTGAAGGAGCAGGACTCTTTGAAAAGGCGAGCAGAGAATGGGTAGGAAAGAGTTCTCCTGGGGTGTGAACCCAGCTCATGGAGCAGTGTAGGGTGACTGGGACAAACACTGAGCTATAGCTGAGAGAAGTTGGAAATGTCTCCTCTCTGAAGGTGTTCAAAGCCAGGTTGGTTGAGGCCTCGAGCAACCTGGTCTAGTGGAATGTGTCCCTGCCCACGGCAGGCACACTGGAACTGGATGATCTTAAAGGTCCCTTCCAACCCAAACCATTCTGTGATTCTGCAATTCTATAAAATGCTTAAAATATTCTGAGGACAGTCTTGGAGACTTGATTTGTTTGGGGTTTTTTTTAATCTGTTAATATTTGTTAAAGTTTTATCATGGATTTATATTTTTTTAATATAAATACTGATTATTTTTTTCCTTCTGCTCTACACCTATTGTTTGCAAGACTAAAATCTCTGTTTCCTGGCCACTTGATGTTAGGTCAGTCCTTGAACTCGATGCATCTTAGAGGTCTTTTCCAACCAAAAGTGTTCTGCCATTCTAAAAAGTAAATATATTTGCAAACATTGATTGGAAAATAACTTTTGGAGTTGAATATCTCAGAACGAGTGAAGGGAACTGGTGCTCTCAGCACAAACATGGCTTTTGCTGTCCCACATTGAGCACCAGGAGGATTTGAGCACCAGAGCTGTATAGAACTGTCTGAGTTGGAAAAGCTCTCTAAGCTCATTGAGTCCAATCACTAACCCAAGAGCACCATGTCCCAAAGTGCCATCTCCAGACATTTCTTGAACACCTCCAGGGATGGTGACTCTACCATCTCCCTAGGCAGCCTGTTGCAATCCCTGACCACTCTTGCAGGAAAGAAATTGCTGCTGACATCCAACTTAAAACAGCCCCTGGTGCAATTTCAGGCCATTTGCCTTAATTCCATCACTTGGTACTAGGGAGGAGAAACTGACCCCCACCTGGCTCCTCTCAGGGAGTTGTATAGAGCCAGAAGGTCTCCTCTCAGCCTTCTCTTCCCCAGGCTGAACAACCCCTGTTCCCTCAGCAGCTCTTCAGCAGCCCTGCTCCCCAGACCTTTCACCAGCCTTCTTGCTGCTTCTTCCTGAAGCACAACATAATCTCTGTCTCTAAATGAAATTCTTCTGCCCTACTGGGACAGGCCACCAAGTGTTAAAATAGCCCTTTCTCATACCCATTGCATCATTCCACACACACAGAGCAGCCCAGAACCTAACCTCTGACATGTTCACAAGCAGCTGTTTAACTTTACAGATCAGAAGAGCCAGATGAAAAGAAAATGCTGACAGATGACCCAGCTCTGGCAACAGCACAGATGATGGATGGAGACATGCAAGTCAACCAGGCAGCCTACAACTACAATGCCTGGTACCAGGTGGGTGTGTGGTGGGGTCCTCCTGGACATTGTGGCGTTATCTGTGGCCCACTGTCAGAAGGACAGGAAACCCTGGAGTCAAGATGGAGCTCCTGGTTTTGTTCATTCATCTTTGGCTTCTGTGCAAGTCTCTCTGGACCCAAAATGATGCAATCACAGACTGGTTTGGATTTAGTCCAACCCTGCTGTGAGCAGGAATGTCTTTACCTAGAGCAGCTTGCCCAGATGTGTAGTTTGGTGTTTAGGTATGTACTTGATGTGCAACTGGACCTGTGTGTGCTGAAATGTTAGGCCAGAGGACTCACCTCAAGATGCCAGTTTACAGTGTGCTTTAACAGTCACTTTCTCCAGCTGGTATTTCCTCTGACATCTTGGTCAAGATGAATCTGTGCCACGGCTTAGCTTCCTGGCTGTTCTTGCATGGCACTTCACTTTGTCTTCTAGAGTGGCATAAAGCACTCTGTGACTCTGGCATGCCCTAGCTTGGTTTCCTCTTGCCTATGGTTGCAGCAGCCTCCTGGACACACTCTGCATGCTTCTAGGCTGGCTAGCCATTTGGTATCCTGCCTTGTTCAAGGGGCAGGCTGGAAAGTCAGGGCTTCAGGCCTGCCTTCCTGCAGGAGGTTAGGATGGGAAGGGTGGGTACTGCAGGCATGGACTGCTGCTTTCCTGAGCTGGGAGGCGTGACAGGTCCAATTAAGATGTTTGCTGAAGAAGTTAATGGACACTCTCATTTAGACTGGAAGGAGCTTGCCAAGCCCATGGGAGAGGCGTTTGTAGATGGGACACAAAGTGGTGCTGTGTCACTGCCAGTTAGAACTGCCCACATCAGGTGTTCTTTGCAGAGCCAGGTGGTGAAAGGTGTTTCACCAGGCATGGGGACACTCAGCCCAACTGCCCCAAGCTGTGGAACACGACTGTGGAGATTAGCTGAGTTGGTGTTGATGGAGATCTCAGTACTGTGCAAGACAGGGTAACTCCTCACTGTCCTGTGGACTTCAGTCTGCTTGGGGAGAGCAGACAGTTCCTGAGGGGATGAAGATGTGTTTGTGGCACCCTAGGAGTGTCACACTGCTGGATCCCAGCCCAGGCTCAGTTTGGGTAACTGTAAGCCCGCAGGAACTGTCTTCATGCTGGTCTCCACCAGGTGACTTTAGAGCAGTGTGAGGGCACTGTGTGCCCTAGCTGGACATCTTGTGGGGTATAGGAGGGTGCCCAGCAGGTTGAGGGAAATTCTCCCTCTCTCCTCTGCCCTAGTGAGGCATCATCTGGAGTCCTGGGCCCAGTGCTGGGCTCCCCAGTTCAAGAGAGATAGGGAGCTGCTGAAAAGTCTAGTAGAGGCTCCAAGGATGCTGAGGGGCCTGTAGCATCTCTATGAGGAGGGAAGGCTGAGACCTGGGGCTGTTGATTCTGGAGGAGAACAGCCTGAGAGCTCAGCAAGAGTGAAAGGACCTGTGGCAGGCAAGAGAATGAGGCCACTGTTGTCAGTGGTGCCCAGTGACAAAGGGCACAGAGACCCAGGAGGTTCCATTTGAGCATTGAAGAGAAACTTTAGTGTGAGGGTGCTGGAGCCCTGGGGCAGACTGCCCAGAGAGGTTGTAGAGTCTCTTTCTCTGGAGAGATTCCAAACCCATCTGAACATTGCAACACTGGGCAAGTTGCTGTGGGTACCCTTGTTTGAGCAGTGGGGTTAGACTGGTTAATCTCCAGAGATGCCTTCCAGCCCCACCATGCTGGGATTCTGTGATTCCCATCACAGAAGGATCAAGTCCTCTCAGTGACAGGTCCTTATGGGGTATCCTTTGGAGCGTGGGCAGTCAGTAACCTTGCCATGTGGTGTTGTTTTCCAGTACAACTACCAGAACGCCTGGAATTATGGACAGTATTACCACCCAACTTGATCCCAAGAGCAGCTGGAGCTCACTGTGCTGCAGTTTCAACCAAGATGGAATAAAAATAATAATTAAAAAAAAAAAATCTCTATTTTTCTAAGTGGGGGCTGTGAAAGGACTGTTGTTATAGCTGCTTTTTGGTCTTCTGCATGTGAAAGGAGCTGATGTTCACAGGGTATGTGTGCAGTAACTGATCAGTGGTATCTGTCCACCTCTAGTTCCATCAACCCATTGGTTTTGTTAATTCCCTGTGCTAATTGATGGAGAGACCTCAGGAGTTCAATCCTGTCATGATTCCATAGATTGAGCTGGTGAAGCTGTAGGGCTTTGGTGTCTCCTCAAACTGCTGCAGGACACGAGCAGGTTGGGACAGCATTGTGACCTGCACTATGGTGAGATGTCCTCCGTGTCCCGCTGCAACTACCGACCTGCTTTTTGTTGTCACCACGGAAGCTCCTCACCTTTGAAGGCAACCTCTGCCAGCTGTTTCTCTTCTCCAGGAGGATCAGAGAGGAAGAGGCCGTGCAAAAAAAACATGATGTTCTTTTATAAAGCACAAATGGTGTCCGAGGGGAGTTTTGTATCTGGAGTTTTTCACGTACACAGTGTGTGAGCAAACATTTGTGTTGGGTTTTTTTGTTCATTTTGATCAAAGTGATCATTCCCATTTTTTGTAATAAAAGCAAGGAATTCAGTAGTCCTCTTGAGTTTTCTTGGGTTACCTCTCTCCAGCCAGAAGAGGGTGGGGTGTCTCAGTTCAAACTGGAGTGGCTACCATCCCCCCGCCTCCTTGGGAAGTGTCCATAGTTTGCTTCTAGAACCTGGTATTTCCATACAACACCTCTAAGGAGAAATGTAGTGTGGTTCCTTTCCCTCACTGAATCAATTCCTAGTGTCTTAATTTCTTTCCTTTTTTTGCTATTTCAACTAGAAAAGCTCTGTTACAGGCACTATAACAATGTTACGCATTTCTTCAGCATGAGGGCGGTGAGAGCCTGGCACAGATTGCCCAGGGAGGTGGAAGAAGCCTCATCCCTGGATATGTTTAAAGCCAGGCTGGATGAAGCTCTGGCCAGCCTGATCTAGTGTGAGGTGTCCCTGGCTAGGGCAGGGGGGGTTGGAACTGAATGATCCTTGTGGTCCCTTCCAACCCTGACCAGTTCTATAAAGCTGAAGTGTGCTGCTGAAAACCTGAGCTAGGTCTCACAGTACCTGCTTCTCAATCAGCACCAAAGGACAGAACTAGCCATGGCCCGTCCATGTGAATCTGCTTCTTGCAGCACTTTCCTGGGGCTCTGTCCAAGCTTTCCCCCATAGCAAGAGAAGGAAGTTTGATGGTGAGCAGAGACACAAGAGAGGAACTCGCATGCACATACAAACTAGGTTTCTTTAGTGGTGTCACTGTACAGCAGTTGGGAGCAGGGCAAACAGACTCGGGTTTGGGGACAAGGCCACAGTTGTAACTATTTCCTGGAGTTATAAGAGCAGAACTGCATTGTCAGGAGCTTTCTTGATCCTAAAATGGATTCCCCAGCAGCAGAGGGAGTTTTCATTTCACTCAATATCCACCAGTTCTACCTCAAAGAAAAGCTTTGCATTGGGTGGAATCCTGTGAGCATATGTTAAGGAAGGTTAAAAGCAAACACAGATCCTACCAGAGCTAAGGCATCCCTGACTGGGACGTGAGTTCCCAGCTGTTCTGGGCCTTCTCTAATGGGTTTCCACTTCACTGACCACAGCAGCATCTTTGCTGCTGTCTGCCACCAGCTGTCATGGGATTCTCATGTCCCACATGGCAGGAGGGTGGAAGGAGATGGTCTTTAAGCTCCCTTCCAACCCAGCCTATCCTGTGATTCTCATTGTTCCCATCCCTCTAAAAGCAGCTGAGTGTTGTCTCCATTTTGGCCCTCCTCTGGGAGGAGGTTAGACTGTCTTGCTACCCTACAGAGAGAACAGGAATGGCTGGAGAGTCCTTGAACATGAGACAGGATTTCAGTGGAAATGAGCCCCTCCCTTCCTCTGGCAAAAGAAATACGTTGCTTGATGCTGCAGGGTCACTTAATTGCCTATTTCAACCTTTTGCCTCTACAGCTGGAGCAGAAGTTCCCTCTCACCTCCACTACACCTAGTAGTATCCCCACTGCAGGAAAAAGCAGGTGGAGAAGAAGAGGCTGTTCTCTGCAGTTGTCAACATTCCAAGCCTGCTGTGATTAACAGAAATGCTCCCACCATTACATCCCTAGCCACAGAAGACTTGGATTCCACCAAGGATGTCCAAGCTAGTCGACATAAGAGGCTGCAAAGGATACTTGGCATCGGGCTGCCCCTTCTTGCCGTATGCCCACTCGGGTTCAATCTCCAGCTGAGCCTTCTCTCCTTTGCTCATCGTGAGGAGGGCTTCATCCCACTGAAAAACAAGTTCCAACTCCAGCTGCTCAAGGGAGATAGCTGGCACCCACACAAACCTGGCAGCCAACAAGCTGAAGGAGCAGCCAGCCCACTGCTGCTTCTGCAGTGCTGGCCCTGTGCCCAGGGACAGTGTCCTCTTCCCAAGCTCTGATCCTGTCACACACAAAGGCTTTTATTCCCGCATAGCGGCAGCGGCACAGAAGGCTGAAGTGGGTTTGGGTTGTTTCTTATGTCAAGCAGATCACCCAAACACAGCATGGTGGGGGCTGGAAGTGACCTCTGGAGATCATCCAGTCCAACCCCTCTGCTAAAGCAGGGGCACCCACAGCAGCTTGCCCAGGACCACAATGCCCATCTGGGTTTGGAATCTCTCCAGAGGAGACTCCACAACCTCCAGGCAGCCTGCTGCAGGGCTCCAGCACTCCTACACCAAACAAGTTTCTCCTCCTTGCACTCCTACCTCATGCACACAGCCACCAACTTCACCACTGGCTCAGCAGTAGCAAGACAAAAGTTCAGCACCTCACTTGCTGTGCACTTTTGGTAACTGCCAGACACACAAAGTTCACACCAGCATAGCACACCTGTATCTTCCCTTTGGCCAGACATCCCCCTCACATAGCTCTCACCAGCTCTGCTAAAACACTTGGTGCTGGAGGGAGCAGAGGAATCGGAACTGTTTGGGTTGCAAAAGACCTCGAAGAATATCAGGTCCAAGCTCCAACCCAACACCACTGTGGCCATTAAACCATGTCCCAAAGTGCCACGTCCACACATTTGTCAAACACTTCCAGGGATGGTGACTCCGCCACCTCGCTAGGCAGCCTGTTCCAATGCCTGACCACTCTTGCAGGAAAGACATTTTCTCAAGTATCCAACCCAAACTTCCCCTGGCACAATTTCAGGCCATTACCCCCACATGGCTCCAACCTCAAGGGAGCTGCAGAGAGCAATGAAGTCTCCCCTCAGCCTCCTTTTCTCCAAACCGAACACCAGGTCACTCAGCTGCTCCTCACCAGAGGGTCTGCTCTCCAGACCCTTTCCCAGCTTCACTGCCCTTCTCTGGACATGCTCCAGCACCTCAATGTTAAGAGCACCCAAATGCAACACATTTCAGTGCACCAGAGCAGCTTTTAGAGTTTCAGCATCCAGGTCAGAGCTAATGGTTGAACTGAACTATGGTTTGGTGGCCACAGTGGTCTCAGGCTGTCAGTCTCACTCGATGATCTTGGAGGTCTCTTTCAATCAAGACAATCCTATGATTCTACACAGCAACAGCAAGATGCTGAGTGAAAAGAACCTTCTGGTAGACAAAACCAATCCTCTGCCAGACTAGAGCATACTGAATGCACCCAGTGACTGATGGAGCCCCAGCAACCTGATAACCTTCCCGCTGTGCCAAGCCCGGGATAGACATGCACAAGAGGCTGAACTTCTCCTGAGGAACACGACCTTGTTCCACCCACTGCTTCAGGAGAGGAATGCCACTGCAGATGGGCACATACATCTGCAAGAGATAAATAAACCCCATGGATGCAAAGGCTTCCAATTCCCCTTTTCTGAGCTGCACACAAGCTCAACATTTGTCCCCCTGGTCAGAAATCCTGCAGAATGAAAACTCGAGGCCTTCTGAGGGAGTTATAAATGAGTTACTTACACCTCTGATGACTTTTCCTATGCCGACTTTGAAACTTAGAGGTTTAGCTGCTTTCTTCTTCTTTGCACCTGAAATGCAGGTTTTATGTTCATTTGCTTTAATGTCCCACCAGTGCACACCACACTGTTTCCTGCAGTTGCTATTCTGATCGTGCTTTACATAAATATCTGCTCTTAGCATAGTATTTTTAGCCCACTGTCGGGTATTTTAGGGGAAAACTTAATGCTGTGCACTAAAAATATTAATCTCCACAGGGGATACACTACAGGAGGCTTCTTCAAACCACATTCACCCCACTGTCTCTGCCTTTAAGGCCTTATGACACAAGTACACCAAAATCTGTGGTTTTAGAGAAACTAACTGCTGTAACTCGAGTCCTAGAGATAAGGAAAGCTCCCTGAGCAGCAACCATCTTTCCTGTAACCTGCTTTCAATTTTAGCCCTGCTTAAATCCCCGCATTTCACATTCTCTCCAGCCTGGAGAACACCAAACATTCTGGCAAGAGGCAGCAGCTGTCACTTGACACCAGCCAGTCCTAAAATACTGCTCTGCATTCTCTCATGGAAGAAAAATCAGGCTGCAGAGACACCTCTAAGTCAGCTGAAGAAGCAGTTTGCCCAGACTCCTACCATCTTCCAGAAGTTTGCTTAATGAGTCCAATTAATTTCCTCTACGTGCACTTGTAGCAAAAGCCAAGCAGTGTTAGAACCTTACTTGTCTGAACATTGGTATCGAAGACTGTTCCATCCTGTAGCTTTCCTGTATACCAGCAGTGGACAGTGTCTCCTTTCTTCGGGAAGTTGGTTTTATCACCCTTCTTTAAAATGGATTTTGTGTACTTTGGTGGCCCCTGAGTTGACCAGAAAAAAAAAAACAACAAAACAGAGTGATGACAACTGCCTCACACCACCTATGTTCAGCATCAAACCATCACTTAGTTTAAGGCACTGAATGAACACAGAGATAATGATTGCCATGGTTTTGGGGCCCCTCGCTTGGAATGAAGGGCACTGGGGGCCTGGAGATGGTCTACAAAGGGCAACAAAGCTGGTGAAGAGCAGCTGAAGGGAATGAGATTGTTCAGCCTGGAGAAAAGGAGGCTGAGGGGAGACTTTCTGGTTCTTTACAACCCCCTGAAAGGAGATTTGAGCCAGGTGGGGGTCGGTGTCTTTTCCCTAGTATCAGGTGAGAGAATGAGAGGAAATAGCCTGAAACCCTGCTAGGGGAAATTTGAGTTGGATACTCAGAAAAATGTCTCTCCTGCAAGAGTGGTCAGGCACAGGAACAGGCTGCCCAGGGAGGTGGTGGAATCCCCATCCCTGAAGGTGCTCTAGAAACCTGCAGACATGGCGCTCTGGGACATGGTTTAACAAGCCACAGAAGCATTAGGGCTATGGTTAGGCTTGACCATCTCAGAGGTCTTTTCCAACTCAAACAGTTCTGTGATTCTATGATTCTGTATGCTCCTGCAGGGCTGTAACAGTTGGGCAATGCAGTGTGAGATGTCCCTGCCCAGGGCAGGAGAGTTGGAACTAGAGGATGGTCCTTTCCAGCCCTGACCGATTCTATGACAACGCGTGGCACAGCTTCCAGCCAACAGCAGTCTTGGCAGAGATGTCCACCGCTAACTCAAGTTGTGGAAGCTGCATCAATGACAAGGCACGACCCCAGCACCAGATTAATTGCTCTAACTAGGTTTTTGAGACCTGGTTTGATTTGTTTGCCCTACACAAGGGCTCAAACAACAGAACACGAACCTCATCGACAGCCTCCTCAGGCTTTGCCACTTTGCCCTTGGCCTCCTCTGCCTTCGTAGGCTTTGCCTTGTCCGCCGCCTTCTCTGCGCCGTCTGTGCCCTTGAACCTCTGAGGGGAAGAAGAGGAGCTGCAGCCACTAACGACCACCCCCTGCCCCCCAAAACTCTCTGCCCCCAAAGCCTCCGGCCCCGCAGCCCCTCACCTGCGTGTGGAAGAGCTGCGTGTAGGCCGCGATCAGCTGCTCCTTATTCGCCGTCTTAGCCACGTTCTTCACCTGCCCCAGGAGCTTGTGCTCGGCCAGAAACTGCAAAGGCAACCCAATAAGAAGGGGAAATAAAGCCTCAACGCGCATCAATCACCTTTCCGCGGCCTTACCGCCTGGGCTGCATGCTCCTGAAGGAACTTAATGATGTCTTTCTTGGGCAGCGCTTCGCTCCTCAGCTCCTCAGCACTCCAAGGCTGCGCCGGACCCGCCGTGGCCGCCGCCATTTTCCCGCCCGCCGCCACCACCTCCACCTCCTCCTCACGGTACCGCCCAACTTCTCCCGTCGATCCCGCGGGCACCGGGAGCCGCCCTCTGTCCCCTCCCTCCGGTCACCCCCCTCTCGCCGGCCGCCGCGGGGTTTTTAAGCGAGGAAGCGCTAAGATGGAAGAGGTGGCGGCGTTTGGGGGCAGGGGGGGAGCAGCAGCAGCTGTGTGACATGGCGGCTGCCTGAGGGAGGATGAGATGAAGGGCGGGCGGCAGCGCACTTTACCTCAGGCTTGGTGGGCGGCGGGCGGGAAGACAGCGCAGAAGGACGAGAAGAAAAGGGAAGCGAACAAGGCAGAGGAAGAAAAGGAGAAAGAGGAGATAGACGATGACCTGCTGTTGGTGGAAGCCGCGGCGGCGGCAGACCCGAGCCCCGCAGCGGGTTTCTGCTCGGCGGCGGCGGCAGACCCGAGCCCCGCAGCGGGTTTCTGCTCGGCGGCGGCGGCAGACCCGAGCCCCGCAGCGGGTTTCTGCGCGGCCGCCGGCTCCATTTGGATCTACCCCACTAACTACCCGCTGCGAGCTTACCAGCTGCGGATGGCCCAGGCCGCTCTGTTAACCAACACGCTGATCTGCCTGCCCACCGGGCTGGGGAAAACCTTCGTGGCCGCTGTGGTTATGTACAACTTTTATCGCTGGTTCCCCTCCGGGAAGGTGCTTTTCCTCGCTCCTACCAAGCCGTTGGTAGCGCAGCAAATGGAGGCCTGCGCCAGCGTTATGGGCATCCCGGCCGAGGACATGGCTGAAATGACAGGTAGGGTGGCGCTGGGCATGGGGACGGGGCTGGGACACGAAGGCTGCTCAGGGGCAGGCAAGGTAGAAAACAGAATCATAGAAAAGGGGGCTCTGGAGATCATTCAGTTCAACCCCTATGCTAAAGCAGTGTCACCCACACTCTCTCTCCAAGAAGGAGGCTGCAGCGGCTTCGTGGTGAAGGATGTTTTTTCCCTCACGCTGAGGTGGAACTTTACAGTTCCTGTTTGTATCCCTTGCCCTATCGCGGATGACCGTTAGAAAGAGCCTGGTCTCTTCTGACACCCACCCTTCAGATAGGCGTAAACGTTAGTAAGGTCTGCTCTCAGTCTTCTCATCTCCAGGCTAAACAGCCGCAGGTCTCTCAGCCTTTCCTCATAGGGCACGTTCCTTCACAGAGTTAACCAGGTTGGAAAAGATCTCTGAGACCATCAAGTCTAACCTAATCCTTCTAAGTAATTACACCATGGCACTAAGTGCCTCATGCAGTCTCCTGTTAAACACCTCCAGGGACTCCACCACCTCCCTGGGCAGCCCATTCCAATGCCAATCACTCTCTCTGTGAAGAACTTCCTCCTAACATCCAGCCTAGACCTCCCCTGGCACAACTTGAGACTGTGTCCCCTTGTTCTGTTGCTGGTTGCCTGGCATAAGAGACCAACCCCACCTGGCTACAGCCTCCCTTCAGGTAGCTGTAGAGAGCAATGAGGTCTGCCCTGAGTCTCCTCTTCTGCAGACTGCACACCCCCAGCTCCCTCAGCCTCTCCTCACAGGGCTGTGCTTTAGGCCCCTCACCATCCTCGTATCCTCCACTGAACCCTCTCCAGTCTCTCTTGAACTGGGGAGTCCAGAACTCGACACAGACCTCCCACTGTTGCCTTGCTAAGGCAGAGTAGATGTGGAGGAGAACCTCCCTTGACCTGCTGGCCACACTCTTCATGCACCCTAGGAGACCGTTGGCCTTCTTGGCCACAAGGGCACCTCGGTGGCTCATGCTGTCCTATGAATAACTTACCATCCGCCAGGACTCCCAGCTCCCTCTCCACAGAGCTCTTTCCGACAGGTCATCCCTCACCTGTACTGCTGCAGGCCGTTGCTCTACCCAAGATGTAGAACTCCACATCTCTTGTTGATGAGTTTGCACTTTGTCTAGCTCTCCAGTCTGCATGCCAGCCTCCTGCTGTTGCTGTCGTGGCTTGTTCTCAGCAGAATGCTTTGCTGATGTTATCGCTTTGATTTCCAGGTGGAACCCAAGCTCTCAACCGTCGGGACCTGTGGACTGCCAAGAGAGTCTTTTTCCTTACTCCTCAAATAATGGTGAATGATCTTTCTCGTGGGACCTGTCCTGCTGTGGAGATTAAATGTTTGGTTATTGATGAAGCCCACAAAGCCCTTGGAAATCACGCCTACTGTCAGGTAACGCCGCAGCCACCCTGCTCCTGCCTCATGCTTATAAAACAGTAACCTGTTTTACAGTGTGGCCAGTAGGACGAGGGAGGTTCTTCTTCCCCTGTACTCAACACTGGTCAGGCCACACCTTGAGTACTGTGTCCAGTTCTGGGCTCATCAATTCAAGAGAGATGTTGAGGTGCTGGAACATGTCCAGAGAAGGGTGACAAGGCTGGTGAGGGTCCTGGAACACAAACCGTGTGAGGAGAGGCTGAGGGAGCTGGGGGTGTGCAGCCTGGAGAAGAGGAGGCTCAGGGCAGACCTCATTGCTTTCTACAACTACCTGAAGGGAGGTTGTAGCCAGGTGGGGTTGGTCTCTTCTGCCAGGCAACCAGCAACAGGACAAGGGGACACAGTCTCAAGTTGTGCTGGAGGAAGTCTAGGCTGGATGTTAGGAGGAAGTTCTTGACAGAGAGAGTGATTGGCATTGGAATGGGCTGCCCAGCGAGGTGGTGGAGTCACCGTCCCTGGGGGTGTTCAAGAAAAGTCTGGATGAGGCACTCAGTGCTATGGTCTGGTTGACTGGATAGGGCTGGTGATAGGTCGGGCAGGATGATCTTGGAGGTCTCTTCCAACCTGGTTGATTCTATTCTAACTGCTCCTCACCAGCTCTGTTCTCCAGACCCTTCACCAGCTTTGCCCTTTTCCAGCACCTCAATATTCTTCTAGGGGGAGCCCAAAACTAAACTCGGAATCAAGATGTGTCTTCACCATTGCCCAGTACAGGGACATGATCACTGCCTTGATCTTACTGACCACAGTGTTGTTGATCCAGGCCAGGATGCTGTTTGCCTTCTTGGCCACCTGGGCACAATGCTGGCTCCTGTTCAACACAGCATCAGTCAACACCCCCTCGGTCCTTTGCACCAAACTGCTCTCCAGCCACAGTGCCCCAATTTTTTTCTTGGACAACTATTTTAGTTAGAATCACACAGGCTCACAGGATGTTAGGGGTTGGAAGGGACCCAAGGAGATCACCGAGTCCAACCCCCCTGCCAGAGCAGGACAATGCTATCTAACACAGATCACAGAGGAACACATCCAGACAGGCCTTGAAAGGCTTCAGAGAAGGAGACTCCACAACCTATATGGGGAGCCTGATCAAGTGCTCTGGGACCCTTACTGTTAAGAAGTTCCCCCTTTTGTTGAGGCGGAACCTCCTTTGCTGCAACTTACACACATTGCTCCTTGTCCTATCCCAGGGAGCAGTGAGCAGAGCCTGTCCCCCCTCTCCTGGCCAGCCTTCAGGTAGTTATGTATCAAATCTAAGTCTAGTTTTCTCCAGACTAAGAAGCTCCAAGTCCCTCAGCCTCTCCTCATAATCCATGTCCTCCTGTCCCCTCATCATCCTCATAGCTCTCTGCTGGATCCTCTCCAGCAGATCCCTGTCCCTCTTAATCTGAGCCCAAAACAGAACACAGTATTCAAGATGAGGGTCTCCCGTACACCTTCAGCTCCTTGGTTTTAATTGAAACCTCTTTAAAACTCAGTAAAGCAAGATGGGAACTTCTTCAGTGTCCTAATAAAATTGTAATTTTAGGTTCAAGAGGGTTTTGTTTAGACTGAGGCAAGTTGATAACGAATGTTGCTATCATACTTCAGCTGTGTTTTTGTACTCTGGTGTGGGATTTTTTCCCCCACTTTTTGCACCTTGATAGTTTAATACTGGTCTAGTGAGAGGTCTTCCTGCCCATGGCAAGGGAGTTGAACCTAGATAATCTTGAAGGTCCCTTCCAACTCAAACCATTCTCTGTGTCTGTGATCTGTTAGAATACTTTTCAGTGAGATGAGGTGATTTGTTTTGGTTTTTGTTTTCTCTTTTTTTTCAGGATAAAACATGGCCTTGTGTTGTAAAGTTCTTTATTTTAGTAAAATGGAGTCAAGATGGCTTTGTGGAGTTGTTGTCTTTCTTGGTCAGCAAAGAGTTTGTTGTTTGCTTGGCTTAGTCTCGTAGCAATAGGTGACATGAGAGTTTTAGTGGATAAACAGAATGGGTAAGGAGTTGTTTAGATGCTTTCAGGGCTTCTTGAGAGGCAGGCAGGTGTATTTTAGAGCTTGTTCTAGCTTATTTTATTTTGAAATGCTGCATAGCATTTTTTTTTAACTCTTTTCTGCTTTTATACAACTCTGAGGTAGAACTAGATTTTTCTCAGCTACTCAGCTACAGCAGCAAAAAAATCACTTCCCTTGCCTCTTGTCACCTCTGAGGCTGTGAAACTGGCCAGCTTGGATCTGTTTCAGCTCCACCTTCCCATCGTTTTTCAGTAGAACCATTAGTATGAGCTGAACAGAGGTTACCCTTGGAGGTGGTGGAGTCACTATCACTGGAGGTGTTCAAGAAACATGTGGGCAGGGCACTTGGGGACATGAAGCCCCCAACACAAGAAGGACATGGAACTGTTGGAGTCAGTCCAGAGTAGGCCACAAAGATGCTCAGAGGGCTGCAGCAGCTCTGCTGTGAGGACAGGCTAAGGGAGTTGGGGCTCTGCAGCCTGGAGAAGAGAAGGTTTCTGGGAGAGCTTGGAGTGTCCTTCCAGGATTTGAAGGCAGCTCCAGGAGGGCTGGGGAGGGACTATTGACAAGATCTTGTAATGCCAAGACGAGAAGGAATGAGTTTAAAGTGGCAGAAGGGAGATTGTAAGTGGATGTTAGGAAGAAGTTGTTTGCAGTGAGGTTGGTGAGACACTGGCCCAGGTCGCCCAGGGAGGTTGTGGATCCACAGTCTTCCTGGAGGTGTTCAAGGCCAGGCTGGATGAGGCCTTAAACGACCTGTTCTAGTGAGAGGTGTCCCTGCCTATGTCAGGAGCTTGGAACTGGCTGAGCTTTGAGGTCCCTTCCAACTTAAACCATTCTGGGCAACTTGTGCCAGTGTCTCGCCAAACAATACACTGTGAATGCATAGAATACATTGTGAAGCTGCTTCTGCTTGCTGGTTATGATGCAGTTTATATCAAGAAATTATATCCTTTCAGGATATTGATGGTAACTTTCTACTCTGTTTAGGTTGTTCGTGAGCTAAGCAAATACACTAATCAATTTCGGATCCTGGCCCTAAGTGCCACCCCAGGCAGCGACACAAAGGTGAGTCACATCCTCCTTCATGGTTAGAAACACAAAGATTCAGTGTAAGCTATGTTTAATTCCACTGTGAGGGGATTGGAGTCTGTTAGACTCCCACATAAAACCTGAACTTCTTTGCAGTCTGTTAGTTGCTAAGGGATTGTCTTTGTTGTGCTCTGGACTTCTAATTTTTTGGCCCATTTGAAAGCAAATAATAGAATCCTAGAATGTCAGGGGATGGAAGGGACCTTGAAAGATCATCTGGTCCAGCCCCCCCCCTTCCAGAGGAGGATCACTCAGAGCAGATTACACAGGAATGCATCCAGATGGTTCTTGAATATCTCCAGAGAGGGAGACTCCACAACCTCCCTGGGCAGCCTGTTCCAGTGCTCTGTCACCCTCACAATTAAAAAATTCTTCCTCAGGTTCACATGGATCCTCCTATGCCTCAACTTCATGCCCTAGGACAGCCTCATTTTACACCTGCTGAAGCTCTGCTCAGTGTAACCCACCCAGCAGTGCAGTATTCCAGCTGTAGTTCCAATCCAGATAAACATCTTACCCAGCAAAGAAGCTGATTCTTCAGAGCCAGTGCTGGCTGAGTTTTGAGAACACTTGAACCAAAAAGAATAGAGAATCTTAGAATGCTTTAGATTCAAAAGCACCTTAAAAGGTTATGTAGCCCAATCCCAGTGTATTCATAGAGACATAGAATTGCTTTGATTGAAAAAGCCTTCCAAGATCATCGAGTCCAACCATCAACCCAACACCACCATGGCTGTTAAACCATGTCCTGAAGTTCTATGTCCACATGTTTCTTGAACATCTCCAAGGGTAGTCACTGCATCACCTCCCTGGGCAGCCTGGTGATGTGATGGGTAAACTAAAAGCTGAAGTTTTCAGTCTAAGGACACCCAAATTCATTTTAAGCTCCTAGCTCTAGGTTGGTTTTCATTACATATTTCTGTGTCCAGAGAAGGGCAATGAAGCTGGTGAAGTGTGTGGGAAAACAGGTCTTTAGGGGAGCAGCTGAGAGAACTGGAGTTTCTTAGTCTGGAGAAAAGGAGGCTAAGAGGGGACCTTCACAGAGAGGATGATTTGCCCTTGGAATGGGCTGTCCAGGGAGGTGGTGGAGTCACTGTCCCTGGGGGTGTTCAGGAAAAGACTGGATGAGGCACTTAGTGCCATGGTTTAGTTGAATGGATAGGGCTGGGTGCTAGGTTGGACTGGATGGTCTTGGAGGTCTCTTCCAACCTGATTGATTCTATTCTATTCTTTTGGCTATCTACAACTCCCTGAAAGGTGATTGAATCCAGGTGGGGCTTGGTTTCTTCTCCAAGGAATAAGTGACTGGCCAAGAGGAAACTGCCTCAAGTTGCCCCAGGGGAGATTTACATTAGACACAAGGAGAAATTTCTTCCACTTCAAGGTTGTTAGTGCCTAGCCCAGGCTGCCCAGGGCAGTGGCAAAGTCCCCATCTCTGGGGGAATTTCAAAGCTATGGAGATGTGGTGGTGGGAGATGTGGTTTAGTGGTGAGCTGGTGGTGCTGGGTTAGTGATTTGTCTGGATGATCATGGAGGACTCTTCCAACCAGAATGATCTTGTGTTGAATGGTGCAGCTAAAGCCACAGGAAGAGCTCTGTCCTGGCAGGACAATTGCTTGCTTTTTACATTCATTAACTTAGATCTGGCTCTTTGTGTACTGCTTTAGGCCCTGAAGTGCAAAGTCTTTCATCTCTAGGTAGTGGGGGCCTTTTCCTTTCAGGTGCACTCGAGGAAATCATGACTTCCATGTGACATTAATTTAGGTTTTTGGAGTCTTAACAAGCAAGTAATGATCTCTTTTTGTGCCTTCTCAAACAGGCTGTGCAGCAAGTCATTTCCAACTTGCTGATTGCTCAGATTGAGGTCTGTGCTGAAGACTCACCAGAAATTCAGCCTTATTCTCACGAGAGACAAGTGGAAAAAATAGTTGTTCCTCTGGGTGAAGATGTGGTAGGCATTCAGAATGCTTATATCCAGGTGAGCTGGGACATTGCTGTCTTGTTCAGTGGCACTAAAGGTAGCTTCTCTGCTCCTGGTTTAACATCTCTAGTGGTGAGACACAGCCCACAGAGGTCATAGATGCTTCCTCCCCGAATGTGTTCAGAGCCAGGTGGGATGAGGCCTTGACTAACCTGGTCTACTGGAAGGTGTTCCTGCCCATGACAGGGACTAGATGATCCTTAAGGTCCCTTCCAACCCAAACCATTCTATGAATCTATGAACTTATCAAGGAAAACAATTTCCTGTGTGATTAACTTGGCCTTTGAGTATAAGGCAGAGGGGAAAAACATCCTGATTTCAACCACAGCACAGCAGTGATACCTGTTACCTTGCAGTGACTTCAAAAGCTCTGCTGGAAAACTTAATGCTGAATCATTAATCTTATCTTCTTTCTGGAATTATTCAAAAGTAACATCAGACCTGTGCTGAGGACTTCCTAAATTGACTGAATTTAGTGTTTTTTAAGGTTTTGGGAATGGCCATGCTTGTATTGTCCAGATTAAAGACTGGATGGGACACTTAGTGCCATGGTCTAGTTGATTGAATAGTTCTGGGTGATGGGTTGGACTGGATGATCTTGGAGGTCTCTCTTCCAACCTGGTTGATTCTTTGATTATTGTTGGCCTCATGAAGACTGTTGACTGAAATATGCTCTCTGGTTGGGTATATTCTCTTGCATACTTGTTTTTCCTTTATTTTGTTGTTGTTTTGGTGTTTGTGGCTTTGTATTTTGAATTTTTTCTCTTGAGAGCTTTGCTTTTTCCTTTTTTTACCAGTAGGTAATGTCCAGTCTTAGTTACACTATCACCTAGAAAGATTGGGCCAGATGATTCTTGGGTGCCCTTCCAACCTGTGATTCTATGTTAGACAGGTTAGCAGTGGCCAGAACTGTTGTGCAGTCAATGATTACTTGACTGTTGGTGTCCTTTCAGTAAGCTAATGACCAAATGGTATTACAGAAGATACCACTTTGAACAGTTAAAAATGTTCCTTTTTGGATAAGACATAAATTAGGATTAATTTCCTATCAGGATGTCATGATTAGAATACTTTTTTGGTTTCAGTTTGATGAATTGGGTGCAGTTTGTGAAGACCATTGCAAGACCACCTTATTTATTCATTAATTGAGGCCTTGAGTGACCTGTTCTAGTGGAAGGTGTCCCTGCCTATGAAACTGGATGATTTTTAAGGTCCCTTCCAACCTAAAGTGTCCTGGGAATCTATGAATTAAATGTATGTAAATGAGGAGGTTCCACTGAGCTGCTGGTAAGAACTCTGAGATAGTTTGGCGTCACTACAGGTGCCTATGATTGCTTGTGTTGAGTGCAGGGATTTCATCTGAGCTGTTTCACTTGAGGTTTAAGCTGACCTGTTGTAATCGAGGAGGATAGACCAACCTTGACTAGATTGCCCTGTGGCTTTGGTGGTTTCTACTTCCTGTCTTTGAACTGCTATTTGCATTTGTATTGCTGCTGCTTGACTTGAGAATACAAGTGGAAGCCTTTTTCAGTACTGATGGGCAAACCAAGCCTTTGCTCTTGGAGACCTCTTGGAGGCTTTCAGTACTGGCTCCTCCTGTTCCTCATCTTCTGCAGTGTGCCCTATTGTTCAGTTACACCTTTTATCTCGGTTCTGCATTTATCTCTGCTCTGCATTCTGAGGTCAGGGTGTGTGGCTGCAGGCACACATCACAGCATCAATTAGGTTGATGTTCTTTTAAGGTCATCAAGTCCAGCCATTAACCCAGCACTGGCTGGTTGCTACTAAACCATGTCATTTGCCACCATGTCTCCACAGCTTTGAAAGCCCTCCAGAAAGGGTGACTCCACCATTGCCCTGAGCAGCCTGGGCCAGGTCTTGAGAGCCTTCAAGGGGAAGAAATTGTTCTTCAGGTCCAACCTGAGTGTCCCCTGAAGCAACCTGAGGCCACTTCCTCTTGTGCTATCAAACAAGTTCCTGTCCTACATGTTTCACTATCCTTGTCCCTTGCCAGAAGATTCATTTGTGAGGTATGCTCTGAATGGCATCAGGATTTAAGAGCAAACTCAAAACATGTCCATCGCTCTAAGTACTGCATCCCTGCTATTTGGTTCTGAAACCCTTTTTGTCCCAGCCTGTGCTACAGCAGGACCTGTAGGAGACCAGGCTGAATGCTTGCCATCTGCAATTCCATTTTTGTTGCCTGCAGTGGGGAGCAGGAAGTTTGCTGGCAGACCTGTTGGCTGCAGCACACAGGCCCATAGCCCCAGATGTTTATTGCAGTACTTAATGGTTTTTGAAAGCTCCCCACCACAGGAAGGTCAGGGACCTGCTGGAGTAGGTTAAAAGAAGCCACAAAGATGATTAGAGGCTGGAGAACCTCACCTATGAGGACAGGCTAAGAGAGGTGGAGCTTTGCAGGCTGGAGAAGGCTACAGGGAGACCTTAGAGCAGCATTTCAATGCAGGCAGGAAGACTCTGGAGGGACTGTTTACAAGGGGCAGTGGTTTGAAACCAGAGCAGGGTAGATTTAAGTTGGATGTTAGGAGGAAGCTTTTCACAATGAGGGTGGTGAGACACTGGACCAGGTTGCCTGGAGATGCAGTTGAGACACCAGCCCTGGAGACATTGAAGGTGAAACTTGATGGGGCCCTGAGCAACCTGATCTAGCTGGAGATGTCCTCAGCGCTGGAGAGACATGGACCTGTTGGAGCTGGGCCAGAGGAGGCCACAGCAATGACAGGAGGGCTGGAAGCCCTCTGCTTATGAGGTCAGGCTGACTCTCAGTTGGGGTTGTTGAGCCTGAACAAGGCTCCAGGGAGACCTTTCGGTGCTTATAGAGGCAATCAAAGCTGGGGAGAGCCTTGGAGTGGGGCCTCAAACCAAGGGATAATGGTTTGAACTAAAAGAGGGAGATTTAGACTGGACACAGAGGGTAGGGAGAGCCTGGCTCAAGTTGCTGAGAGAGGTGGGAGATGCCTCATTCCTGGAACTGTTCCAGGTCAGATTGTTTGAGGCTCTAAGCAACCTGCTCCAGTTGCAGATGTCCCTGCTGACTGTGGGGGGAGGATTGGACTTGATGACTTTTGAGAGTCCCATCCAACCTGATGCTTTCTATGGGTTAAGTTTGGGATATCTAAGTTCTTTTGGGGGGGTCTTAGAGAGATCTCAGATTTAAGTTTGGGGATCTTAGAGTCCCTTTTCCCACTTCCAATGGCTTGTGCGAGATCAGAGCAGCATCTTGTATGTCCTGCTGTTTGCACGGGAGCTGTGTGTCTGTTACAGAACTGAGAGGCTGGGGCACTCCACACAATAAAATCATCTCTTTAATTCTGACAGATGGCAACACTGAACAAGGTAACACTTGAGGGACAGTGTCAAACAGCACGGTGCAGGCATGTCCGTCCACACAATAAGCAAAGGCCTGAGTATCACAATTGCTGGAATCAACTTTGTAGGCACTAATGCTGGCTTGAAAAATACACAGTATGCAGAACAGCACTCATCTGCTGAGGCTGTAGAGGCCTGCAGCAGGCGGCCCAGGGAGCTTGTGGGGTCTCCCCTTTCTTCTTTGGAGAGATTCCAAACCCACCTGGACGTTATGATCCTGTGGGCAAACTTCTGTGGGTGACCTTGCTTTAGTAGTGGGGTTAGACTGGATGATCTCCAGAGGTCCCTCCCAACCTCTTTCATGCTGGGATTCTGTTCAATAGAGGTGAGTTCTGATTTCTTGTCTCCTTTAGGTGGTGAGTATCAAATCACTTAAAAATGAAAACCCATGAATTAATGGTTTATGAAGTAAGGGCAGAGCTGGATAGGAAAATATCCAGCTCTGAGAACAGAATGTAGTCTTGAGGTGATCTTTTCAAGCTTTTTGAAATGGTATCTTTGAGTAGTTTTTCCTGCTGTAATTTGAGTCAAGTGAGGATGGTGAGACGCTGGAACAGGTTACCCAGGGAGGCTGTGGATGACCTCTCACTGTTGGTGTTCAATGCTTGGTTGGATAAGGCCTTAAGTCTAGTGGGAGGTGTTCCTGCCCATGGCAAGGGGTTGGAACTAGATGATCTTTAAGGTCCCTTCCAACCCAAACCATTCTGTGAATCCATGAGTAAACTTTATTGTGTGTCTGTGCCAAACCACCATTCTTCAAGCCCATGCTTTGAGGGCCATTTACAAAAGCTGGTACAACATTCCAGAGCCATAGAGTGTATCTTCAAACTCTTGGTTCTCAGCAGCAGAAGCCATCTACCAGAAGTCAAAATAAATACTACCCTGGAATTCACAGTTTGACATGAAACAGCACTAAACACACTGCTGCAGTTAATCAGCAAACTCAGATGAATACCTGACTGTTATACTTCAGTAACAAGCAGGGTTCTCTAACATACCCACAAGCAGCTGGA
Organism: Tricholaema leucomelas; assembly: GCA_013400475.1. NCBI lineage: Eukaryota > Metazoa > Chordata > Aves > Piciformes > Lybiidae > Tricholaema lacrymosa > Tricholaema leucomelas. The sequence goes on along the minus strand of WAAF01010019.1, from coordinate 118,457 downwards.
GCACAGAAGGATTTAGGTTAAAGTTGGAGACATCAGATGTAGCAGAGGTTTAGAACACTGAGTATGTACTAAGTTGGACTTTCTGGTGCAGGGATTTTAAGTGCTTTGAGAACTGCTGGGCTGTTGTGGTTGTTGCCCAAGTGTTGCAATAGTTTCTCTGAGTGGCAAAAGCAATCAATTAGCAGGGACATCCTTAATTAGTCTTAAGGTCTTATCAAAGGTGACAGCTGGACATTAGGAGTAAGTTCCTAATGAGGGGAGCAGGAGCAGGGAGGTCATTCTGCCCCTGTACTCTGCACTGGTTAGACCACACCTTGAGTACTGTGTTCAATTCTGGGCCCCCCAGTTTAGAAGGGACATTGAGATGCTTGAGCGTGTCCAGAGAAGGGCGACGAGGCTGGGGAGAGGCCTCGAGCACAGCCCTACGAGGAGAGGCTGAGGGAGCTGGGATTGTTTAGCCTGGAGAAGAGGAGGCTCAGGGCAGACCTTATTGCTGTCTACAACTACCTGAGGGGTGGTTGTGGCCAGGGGGAGGTTGCTCTCTTCTCTCAGGTGGCCAGCGCCAGAACAAGAGAACACAGCCTCAATCTGTGCCAGGGGAAATTTAGGCTCGAGGTGAGGAGAAAGTTCTTCACTGAGAGAGTCATTGGCTACTGGAATGGGCTGCCCAGGGAGGTGGTGGAGTCGCCGTCCCTGGAGCTGTTCAAGGCAGGATTGGACGTGGCACTTGGTGCCATGGTCTAGCCTTGAGCTCTGTGGTAAAGGGTTGGACTTGATGATCTGTGAGGTCTCTTCCAACCTTGGTGATACTGAAACAGCTTACCCAGAGATAGAATCAGTAAGACCTCTAAGATCAAGTCCAGGCTTTTATGCAACATCTCCATGACCACTAACTGGGCACTAGGTGTGGTAGAAGCCCCATCCATGGAGACATTCAAAGTCAGGCTTGATGGGACCCTGAGCAACCTGATCTAGCCAGAGATATTCCTGCTCACTGCAGCAGGGTAGGACAAGATGACCTTTGAGAGTCTCTTCCAATGTGATACATTCTATGATTCTTTTTGTGCTTATAAAAAACTTGAGGGGGATTGAGAACAAAACCAAGCCTGATGCTCCCCTGGTTCCTCAACTTTGTTTCTTTCAAACCTTTTTTAGATTGTTTTCTGTTAATTTATTATCTTCAATGCTGACTGCCATTCCCAGCCAGTAAATAAAGCAAGATGAATACAAATCAGACAGGAAATAATATATGGATTATTTTTTTATCCTTCTGACTGTGATCCTGCATCTTGACCAAATAAAGAGGAACATCAGACATGATTAGGTATGTTCCTCATCTCCTCTGTTAAATACTTTGCTGTATATTTAGGTTGGCATATCAAAGTGGTTCCTAGATATGGCTTCTGTGCTGTTGTCTGGCACAGACCAGGTTTGATGGCTTTCTGGTTGGAATGAGAGCTCCCAACCCACAGTCTTTGCGATTCCTGTCTCCCAGTTTAACAACCAGTTAAGTTGTCTGTGCATAGAACTATAGAATCAACCAGGTTGAAAGAGACCTCCAAGCTCATCCAGCCCAACCTAGCACCCGGCCCTAGCCAGTCAACCAGACCATGGCACTAAGTGCCCCATCCAGGCTGGGCTTCAACACCTCCAGGGATGGTGACTCCACCACCTCCCTGGGCAGCCCATTCCAATGCCAATCACTCTCTCTGCCAACAACTTCCTCCTAACATCCAGCCTGGACCTCCCCTGCCACAGCTTGACACTGTGTCCCCTTGTTCTGTTGCTGGTTGCCTGGCAGAAGAGACCAACCCCACCTGGCTACAACCTCCCTTCAGGTAGTTATAGAGAGCAATGAGGTCTGCCCTGAGCCTCCTCTTCTCCAGGCTGCACACCCCCAGCTCCTTCAGCCTCTCCTCATAGGGTTTGTGGCAGATTATTTGACCAGCTCAGGATAGTAGGACTACAAAGATGCTGAGGAGATTAGAATATCTCATGAGGGAAGACTGAAAGATTTGGGGCTCTTTAGTCTGGAAAAGAGCAAACTGAGGAGGGGTCTCATCAATGCTGATCAGCAGTTACAGGGTAGGTGTCAGGAGGATGGGACCAGTGGTGCTCAGTGACAGGGTGAGGGGTAATGGGCACATATGGAACATAGGAAGTTCTGTCTAAACGTGAGGAGGAACTTCTTTACTTTGAGGGTGACAGAGCACTGGAACAGGCTGTTCAGAGCGGTGGTGGAATCTCCATCTCTGGAGGCATTCAAACCCCCCCGGATGTGTTCCTTTAGGTGACCCTGCCTTGGCAAGGGAGTTGAGCTCCATCTCCAGAGGTCCCTTCCAACCCCTACCATGTTGTGATTCTGTGATTCAGAAGAAGAATGTGAGGATTGGGGTTTTTTGCTTGCTTGGTTTTGTTTTGCCTCCCTGCAAGCTTTTCTCTCTGTTTTATGTATTTTACTTCCCTTTTCTGTCGTCTCTCCTGGAATCCCTGCAGGCAGCCACCACCGGAGGGCACCTTGGTTCCACTCAGCAGGACCGGCTGGTGCCCTCTGATGGTGCTCCTCGGCAGGAGATTGAGCAGAAGGGTAGTGTTGTCCAGCAGGAAGCCTCGTGGAAACCAGGAGGCTTTAAGATCAGGAGACTTGCACTTTACTCAGCCAGAGGTGCTCCACAAATTCATTTGGTTGGCCAGTTAGTTGCACTGCAAGCCAGCAGACTCTGGCTGTGGTTGCTGGTTTGTATCTGAACAACACAAAAAGCTCTGACTTTGTGCATATTTTAGGGTTGGAACTAGATGACCTTTAAAGATCCTTTCCTACCCAAACCATTCTATGAGTCTAAAGCCTAAATCCTGTAATCAATAAATAATGCTGGTGATGTACTTAATGAAGCTTTATATAAAAATACATTTTCTGCCATTAATTTTTACTCTCATATCTGTCAGAGGCCTTCAAGAAGGGATTTGAGAGCACACCTGTGTGCTATCCCAGTTTGAAAGTGCAGTAGGTGCTCTTGAATTGGTGAGCAGCCAAGCATGGGCTAATTCAGACCTTCTCTGCGGGCTTCTCTTTCAGTCATAGCCTCCTAGACTAGCAGTTGTCTACTTATGTATCTGGAGGGTAAAAGAAACAACCTGCAACAGGGAAAATGAGATTGTGGGAAGAAAAATTCTCACAGTGAGGGTGGTCAAAGATTAGAAGAGGGCCTAGAGGGGTCGTGGGCTTCTCATCCCTAGAGATGCTCAAAATGCAACTGTGGGAGGCCTTGAGCAGCCTACTCAGGTCACTTCTAGATGATTTGTTGTGGGTTTTTTTCCTGTTTCAGTGAAATATTTATATCATTTATGACATTAATAGCAGGGTACTGTCAGAAGGGTCTAAAAAGTCCTAACAAATTCCTTCAGCTGCAGCTTTTGACATCTGGCAAAGCTGTGAGAAGAATGTTCAGAGAACTAAATGGTAGAGAGCAGCCACTTTCTGCTTAGGAATGCCCAGTTCAGTGATGGGGTTACTGTCAGTGTGGTTAAGGTGACCTGTACCCTCTGCTATCAAAACTTCAACGAGTATCAGGGCTGCTCTGCCTGCTTGGTCTCTTCTCAAGCTGAGAAGAACTTTGGTTGATTGCTTTTTGAGGTAAGCATAAAGAATCTCTGTTCCACAGGTGATGGACATTGAAAGCAATCAGCACTGGCCTGCTCTTGCTCCTTGGGTTAATCCCAGTGGACTAAATCTGGTAGTCCTCTTCACAAATGAAGACCTGGCCATTCATTTTCTGAAGCCTAGCCTGCATGTGTGAGGTGGTTTCAATGTGGGTGTCCTGCTGAAAGCCCCAACAGGGTCTTTCTGCGGTTGGGGCAGCACTGAGTGCCCAGAGCAGGCCAGGATAGGGGCTGCAGGATTACCCCTACCACTTGCCCAAGCTCCAAGCAGTCTAGAGATGCTAAGAAGTGGACAAGGAGAGATGTTTCTGTCTCCCTTATCTTGTAAAAACAAAACAAAAGGCGACCTAAATTCTAAAGTGCTAAAAATCTCTATAAAAACGGTGTACAAACTGTCAGAGTCACAGTAGGAACCTGTACGAGTGAGGTGTTACCTCTGTTGGACAGGGAACTTGGAGCCACCTCCTGGCTCAAAAGCCACATTGCTAACATCTTGGAGGGTTTGACATGGAGGCTGGTGTGATTCACCTGTGAGGCTCTGCCAGCAAAGCAGAGCTGGTTGGTGTGGCTGCCAAGCAGCAGGAGCAGGGGGTCACGGTCTCTGAAGGAACCAGATCTCGTTGTGTCGGTTGGCGGCGGCTGGGTTTGTGTATCCCGCGATGATGAACGTGTCCTGCAGACACAGCTCGGGGCTCTCCAGGATTGCTGCTAGCAGGTTGATTTCTCTCATGATAGAGTCTTCATTGGTGATTCCTCTGAAGCTCCTGTGACAACCAACTTGATATCAAGTTCTTTTTCAAGTCTGTGGTTTTATTTTTGTTCCTAGAGCCTAGAAGGATGAGCAGAGGGCTGGGGCACCTCTGCTATGGGGAGAGACTGAGAGAATTGGGGCTGCTCAGTCTGGAGAGGAGAAGGCTCCCAAATGACATTCTTGTGGCCTTTTAGTATCTCAAGAAGGCCTACAAGAAAGCTGGGGAGGGACTTTTTAGGATGTCAGGTAATGAAAGAAACATAGAATCAACCAGGATGGAAGAGACATCCAAGATCGTCCAGTCCAACCTATCACCCAGCCCTATCCAATCAACTAGACCATAGCACTAGGGGGAATGAAACCAAGCTAGAAATGGGTAGATTCAGACTGGATGTTGGGAGAAAGCTCTTCAGCATGAGGGTGGTGAGAGCCTGGGAGGGGTTGCCCAGGGAGATGATTGAAGCCCCATCCCTGGAAGTGTTTAAGGCCAGTCTGGATGAGGCTCTAGCCAGCCTGATCTAGCGTGAAGTGTCCCTGGCCATGGCAGAGGGGTTGAAACTGAATGATCCTTGTGGTCTCTTCCAACCCTGATTGATTCTGAGTACTTGCTTCTAAATTATTTCACACTTGATACTACCTGATACACTGCAACAGGTTGCCCAGAGAAATTGTGGAGGCTCCAAGCCTGGAGAAGTTCAAAGCCAGATTGGATGGGGCCTTGAGCAACCTGGGCTAGTGGGAGGTGTCCCTGCCCATAACAGGGGGGTTAGAACTAGATGATCTCTAAGGTCCCTTCCAGCCCAACCCATTCTAGGATGCTATGATTGTGACTGGTCTCAAACAGACACCAGATGCTCCCTGGGATATGACAAGGAGCAATAGATAGAAGCTGCAGCACAGGAGGTTCCAGCTCAACACAAGGGGGAACTTCTTGACTGTAAGAGTCCCAAAGCACGGGCACAGGCTCCTCAGAGAGGTTGTGGAGTCTCCTTCTCTGGAGCCTTTCAAGGCCTGTCTGGATGTGTTCCTCTGTGATCTGAGCTAGATTGTATGGTCCTGCTCTGGCAGAGGTGGTTGGACTCGATCCAACCCCTGACATCCTGTGAGCCTGTGATGTTTGCCTTCTTCCCAATCACACAGTCTCTGCTTTTAGGTGGTGTTAGATCTGGTGGTGGAATTGTTGGGGTTGGACTCGATGATTTCTTTGGGTCCCTTCCAACCCCTGACAGACATCCTGTGAATCATGACCTCTGGGCAAGTGGTTGGACTTTACAAACTTAAAGGTCTCTTCCATCCTCAATAGTTCTGCCATTCACAGCTGCATCATTTTAGCAGGTAGACTGGTACAATTATGTCCTGAATATCCCAGTTTGATAAAACAGGCCCAGGGAGGTTGTGGATGTCCCCTCCCTGGAAGTGTTAAAGACCAGGCTGGATGGGGCCTTAAGCAGCCTCTTCTAGTGGGAGGGGTCCGTGCCTGTGGCAGGAAGTTTGGAACTAGATGATCTTTAAGGTCCCTTCCAACCCAAAATATTCTATGAAGTAGTCAAAACCAAGTTTTACTCTTCAGATGAAACTGTTTAGACCTTTACATTTTTAAACCTGGGTTGTTTTTTTTTTCACATTTTTCAAACTTGGTTTAAAAGCTGCAGCATAACCAGACTGAAGACTCCATCTTCTCACCATCTGTCCTTCAGAAACACTGAAGAGTCTCTTACCTGCTATAAACAATAGTAGAAGGCCATTCTTCAATGATGATGTCAGAGTCAAAAGGATGAGGTGGCTCATCTTGCAGCACTTCAGGCAGGTAGTAGGCTACTGTCACTGACTGCGTCATCTCTGACTGGGACTCATTTGTGTGCACGATGGTCACAATGGGAATGGTTATTCCCAAGTACAGGCCTGAGGAGACACATAGCATTGTGTATCCAACTAGAAGTAGCATTTTGTTATGCCTTGCAAAGAAGACTAGGCTACGGGGAGACTTCATTGCCCTCTCAACCTCCCTGAAAGGAAGCTGGAGTGAGGTGGGGGTTGGTCTCTTCTCCCTAGTATCAGGTGCTAGAATGAGAGGAAATGGCCTGAAATTGTGCCAGGGGAGGCTGGAGATATGGAAATATTTCTTTGCTGCAAGAGTGGTCAGGCATTGGAACAGGCTGCCCAGGGAGGTGGTGGAGTCACTATCCCTGGAGGTGTTGAAGAAACCTGTGAATATGGCATTTTGGGACACAGAGTAATGGCCATGGTGGTATTGGGTTGATGGTTGCTCTTAATGAGCTTAGAGGGCTTTTCTAACACACCAAATCCAAACATATTTAAATGATCCAACAAATCTATGACTCTCTCACTAAAACCTACATGTGCAAATAGAGATGGATGTGTGTTCAAAGTGAGCTCTTCTATCTTCAGGTAGGGCAAAGAGTTTGAGTTTTGAGTTTGCCTTCACTTCTATCTCTCTCTTAAGAGGTCTGTGTTTATTCAGTAAGCTGACTTTGTGTCAGTGGCCCTTAGTGGCTGGAAACTGCCTGGTGGAAAGGGACCAAAGGGTGCCGGTTGACAGATGGCTGATGAGCCAGTGTGTGTCCAGGTGGAAAAGATGACCCCTAGCATCCTGGCCTGGATCAGCAATAGTGTGGCCAGGAGGACCAGGACAGGGATTGTACGTACTGAGTACTGTGAGGCCACATCTTTGGTACTGGGCTCAGTTTTGGAACCCTCAGTCCAAGAAGGACATTTAGGTTCTGGAGAGTGTCCAGAGAAGGACAGTGAAGCTGCTGAGGGGCCTTGAAGGAGATCTGGGGTTGTTTCATTTGGAGAAAAGAAGGCTGAGGGGAGACCTCTTTGCTCTCTACAACTCCCTGAACGGAGGTTGGAGCCAGAAGGGCAGTGCTAGAAGGCTGCACTACAGGAACGTGTCCCTGCAGAGAGGGTGGAGCATTTGTAGCTACTCAAATGAAGACCTAATGGTTAAATATAACATTTTAAGTAGACTCTACAAGTGTGGCACCACTTACCAGAGGAGTTCTGCTCACAGATGTACCTCATGAGCTTCATAAAGCCTAGGCAGATACTCTGCTCATACTGTTTCTCCTTCATCTTTATGCAAGCCCACTTGGCTTTCCCATACTGACGCTTCTCGTACAGCAGATCTCCCAGCTGCAAACAGGAGGAGAACAACTTTGAAGTTCAAGTTAACCACCTAAACATACGAGCAACCAGGAGACTCAAACTATCTAATAGCTTTACACCATTTGAAGGGGGGGACTCCAAGAGGACTGGAGAGACAATTCTGACAAAGCTATGACAGGACAAGAGGTGACGGCTACAAAGTGGGGGAAAAAAAATGGAGTGAGCTGAGGCATTAGGAAGAAATTCTTCTCTGTGAAGGTGGTGAAACATTGGAACAGGTTGCCCAGAGATGATGTGGAGGCTTCAAGCCTGTAATTGTTAAAAGCCAGGCTGGATGGGGCCTTGAGCAAGCTGGTCTATTAGGAGGTATCCCTGTCCATGGCATCAGGGCTGGAACTGGATGATCTTTAAGGTCCCTTCCAACCCAAAGCATTCCATGGTATTCTAGTGCTTCACTTTTAGCATGAGGAAATTAACTACTTCAGGTGTACAACCAGGAGAACTAAGAAGGGCAACAAAGCTGATGAAGGGTCTGGAGAATAAGTCTTATGAGGAGCAGCTGAGGGAGCTGGGGGTGTTGAGCATGGAGAAAAGGAGACTGAGAAGAGACCTTCTGACTCTACAACTCTATGAAAGGAGGCTGGTGCCAAGTGGGGGTTGGTCTCTTCTCCAAAGGAACAAGTGACAGGACAAGAGGAGACTGCTTCAGGTTGCCCCAGGGGAGGTTTAGGTTGGACATGAGGAGCAATTTCTTCCCTTTGAGGGCTGTCAATTCCTGGCTCAGGCTGCCTGGAGCAGTGCTAGAGTCTCTATCCCTGGGGGGGGATTTCAAAGCTATGGAGCTGTGGTGGTGACAGAAGTAGTTTAGTGGTGACCTGGCAGTGCTGAGTTAACAGTTAGACTTGATGATCTGAAAGGTTTATTCCAACCATAATAATTCCATGACTTCATGAACCTTCCCACATGTTGATGGTCAGACTTGATGATCCTAGAGGTCTGTGGCAACTAAACCAATCCTTTGATTCTGCCATAAGCGGTGAAATAATGTTACAAATGAAATGTAGGCATCCACTTAGAATGCTCTGCACTTCTGGTATTAAAAATCCTGGAGGACTAAAAATGGTTTTATAGTGAAAGCTGTCTTGGGGAGCTACATGTGGGTCCCAAGAAGACAGGTGGGATGGGAAGCAGTACCTTTTCTTTGCGCTGGATCAGAGTGAAGGGGATGGTTTGTCGCTCTTGGGGACTGTTGTTTCTAGTCAGCTGCTGGATAGGCTCTGCCATGTCTGCAACAAAGGACACAGGCTGGAGAAATAAGCATGCAGTGTACATTTCTCATTTAAATATGTTTGGATTTGGTGTGTTTGAAGCTGTGGTTGCTTTGACTTCCATTCTGATTTCAATTCATCAATAACTTCTGCTTAAAAGTTGATCCCTAAGAGACAGGCTCAGGACCTTTGGATAGAAGGCTGATTGTAGGAATGGAAATACTCTATTCCAGGAGAGTTTATCCTTTGGCTTCCAAAGCTGAAGTGATGCAAGGCTTTGAAGGAGGATGAGCAAGTGAACTGTCATGTGCTGTGTTCGAAAGTGTGGTTGCTACCTCATGATATTTATCAGACATGCATGATAAAGGCTGGAGTTTCAGTTGAAGGAAGAGTCTTTCTCTGGAGTGTTTTAAATGCCTCAGGATCTTGAGTGGAAAATGCAGGATGGGGGGTGGGAGAAGTATTATCCATGCTTCAGGGACTTAAGATGCAGGAGAATTAACTTGGCCGAGGTCACTGAGTAAATCTGGAGCTGAGCTGGGAATCAAACCTCCATCTCCTGGCATCCAGTGTGGGGGTTTTAGCTTTAAGGCTATTTGGCATGGTGAAGATCCTTCTAATGAAGGGGAGAAAGCTGCTCTGGGATTCACTTTAAATGGGTTTGAAAAGACATCCTTGGGAAATGTAAATTCTGAGTGATAACTGACATTAAAATAGATCTTACTAGAGGCTGAGGGGGAAATAAAAGGAGATTAGGCTTCAGCAGTGAACTTTTCATGGAGTATTCAAGAATTAGGATACATTTTAGGACTCCTGAAAAGTTTACTTTGTTTTTATATTCCTGTGTTGATAAATGTGGATAAAGAGTTTTGGGGTTTGCCTTCCATATTAATGCACAGGATTGAGATTACAACTAATTAATGTCCTTTAAGGAGTCTTACAGTGTGTCAATCCCCACCTGCCAGGTGCATTTGGTTTATAAATAGTTTGTAATATATGTTTACAGTATACAGCTTTAACCTGCACAAGTCTTAAAATTGCTTCCCCAAAAAGCAAGAGAATTATCTGAGTTCCATCTCTCAGTCCAGGCTTACAGACCTGAATACTGGTGTGACAGCACAAGGCAGGATGAGGTAAGAAGAGCATAGCCAGTAGGTCAAGGGAGGTTCTTCTCTCCTTCTGCCCCAGGAAGGCCACATCTGAAGTTCTGGGCCCAGTTCCAGGGTCTCCCATTCAAGAGAGACAAACCACTGAAGAGTGTCCTCTGGAGGCTGGGAAGATGTTGAGAGGCCTGGAGCATCTCTGTGAGGAGGAAAGGCTGAGACACCTGGGCTGTTTGGCCTGGAGAAGAGCATCATGAGAGGGCATCTTCTCAATGCTCAGCGAGAGCTGAAGTACACAGGAACTGTGTACTTGCCAGGCAAGAGGATGGGGCCAGACTCTTGTCAGTTGTGTGCTGCAACAGGACAAGGGACAATGGGCACAAACTGATGGTTCCATCCAAAGATGAGGAGAAACTTGTTTGGTCTGAAGGTGCTGGAGCTCTGCAGCAGGCTGCCCAGAGAGGCTGTGGAGTCTCCTTCTCTGGAGAGATTCCAAAGCCACCTGGACAATATGATCCTGGGCAAGCTGCTGTGGGTGACTCTGCTTTAGCAGGGGGATTAGACTGGCTGATGTCCAGAGGTCCCTTCCAACCCCCAGCATCCTGGTATCCCCAGCACCACAGTTAGGGAAAGTTTTGATTTAATTAAATGTCAAGCTAGCAATTAGAATTGCTACTATGAGCAGGTATTGTGAAAGAGACAAAGCTTTACAAAGGGGTTTGTGTAGATAAGGGGCATGTGACAAGACTTGTTCAGGGCTGAGCAGTACTTAAATTGTTGCATGTCTTGATCTGTGCTTGACCAGACCTGCTGGGAGTGCTGCTCCAGTGGGATGCACTCCTCAGCTGCAGCCATCAGATGCATGCACACAGAGCTTTGTCATTCTAGAGGAGAGGAGGCAGTCTTTGTGAGGCTGTACCCCAAGCCTTCATCCTGAGCAGAACCACTAAATGTGCCCTTTCGCAAGAGCCGTGTCGGCTTCAGCATGAAGCTGCACTTTGGGGATGACCCAGTGATGGAGGTTCTGCCATCCTTGCCCGTGTGATCCCAGAGGATTTGGCTGTCCAGCAGCCTCAGTACCAGCAAAGCCTGGTGTCCCTTCCATAAGATAAGAACCCCAGCAGGGGAAGTACATGGGAATTGATGGAAATCCACCTGTAATTCAGATCTAAAGCTTGATCTGGAGCCAGAGCACTTGAGCTCAGATCATGCTGCTTTGCACATTGTCTTTAGACAACCTTCTGCTTTAGCAAGCTAGCAGCTTTCCTGAGCTTGCTTGTGGAAATGTTCTCTTGCAGACTACTAGACTGCAGGGCACACAAGACCTGTTGTTAGGATCTCAAGGGTCTGCAGAGTTACCAGGCTGACAGTGAGTCAGGACCAAGTTAAGGTCTTGTGTTTTCTCCCATCGTGGCTTCAGTGACAGCAGCCTGTTGGATGGAGCACACTGGGCAAGAGATGTGCTCTGCTCCCTGTTACAGGAAGGGTTCCTCCTCCAAGGAAGCCCTCTCTGTTCCTGCTACATCTGTGTTCCCTTGAGGTTCAAGTAGACTTGAGAGGATTTGGTATAATGTGGTTATGTTGAACTTTGGATGGACCATGCAAGCTCATCTGGGCTGCTCTTATGCCATTACATCTGAGATGCAGTTTGCTCCTATCATAGGACCCTGAAGGGAATATTCCCTGTTTAGGTTTCTGGAATGCTTTCTTGGCATTACAAAGTAAACCTTTCATAACGGAGTAACTAAAATACTCTTTTTGACTTGTTTCCTAGACTTGACGTCCTGCCTCGTCAATCGGAGGGGTTTCAGTGGGGATCAGAATACCAGATAACTTTGTGGGAAGGAATCTTGTCTTCTGCTCCATTAAGCTACTCTTGAGGAATGTGTTCATGCCTCACTATGGTGTGTGTTAAACTGAGACCTCTCCTCTCCTGTCTCACTTTGTCTTCTTCTGCCTCCCTTTCTTGTCTGCCCCTGTGGACCTTGAAGCTGTTATATCTGATGCACTGAAATTACAGGATGGCACTGCTGGCACAGAGCAGCCAACGACCTCTTTCTAAGGGGACAGTGAGGACTCTGTTTAGACTGACCTTGCCTTTCTTACTACCTGATGGGATGTTAATTTTTATTGCTAAACCCCAATGAAGATGAGATGGGGCTTCTAGGCATGGTTAGAAAGCAGGTTGTACCTTCCTTGCTGTGCCTTCTCTAAAGAGCCAAACTTTTGTGTAGCTGCAAGAGATCCCCTTGTAGGGGGCTGCTTTTACAGGTAGTCAGTTAAATATTTAATCATCAGTATAAGCCACTCCTACTCCAGCTGCTTCTCTACAAGTTTAGGAATGACCCTGTGTGGAGCTTTAGCTCAGGCTGTGTTCAGTTCTGGGCCCCCCAGTTTAGAAGGAACATTGAAATCCTTGAGCGTGTCCAGAGAAGGGCGACGAGGCTGGGGAGAGGCCTCGAGCACAGCCCTACGAGGAGAGGCTGAGGGAGCTGGGATTGTTTAGCCTGGAGAAGAGGAGGCTCAGGGCAGACCTTATTGCTGTCTACAACTACCTGAGGGGTGGTTGTGGCCAGGAGGAGGTTGCTCTCTTCTCTCAGGTGGCCAGTGCCAGAACGAGAGGACACAGCCTCAATCTGTGCCAGGGGAAATTTAGGCTTGAGGTGAAGAGAAAGTTCTTCACTGAGAGTCATTGGCTACTAGAATGGGCTGCCCAGGGAGGTGGTGGAGTCGCCGTCCCTGGAGCTGTTCAAGGCAGGATTGGACGTGGCACTTGGTGCCATGGTCTAGCCTTGAGCTCTGTGGTAACGGCTTGGACTTGATGATCTGTGAGGTCTCTTCCAACCCTGATGATACTACTATGATATATCAGCAGTGTCCAGAGCTCTGATGGCTGTTCATTGCTCTGTCATCATACAGCTCCTGCAGCATTCCCCAGGCACCAGATGTACCTAAGCCAACCTCACCACTGCTGGCTAGTGGGCCCCTGCGGCAGGCACTGCCTTCACTGTCGCGGTGGGACCGTGCAGCTCTCCTGGCAAGGAGCAGCCCAGGAGGCAGATGAGAGCTGTTCTTCTGCCTCGCCGTCCCTGCAGGGGATGTTGGCAGGTGCCAGACCCCCGGGCAGGCTCTCTGGAGAAGGCACCCACTGCCTTCCCTCGTCTCCCAAGCACAGAACAAGAGGACACAGCCTCGAACTGCGCTAGGACAGGTTTAGGCTGGACATTAGGAGGAAATTCTTCACGGAAAAAGTGATTGGCATTGGAATGGGCTGCCAAGGGAGGTGGTGGAGTCCCCAGCCCTGAAGGTGTTTAAGAGGAGTCTGGATGAGGCACTTAGTGCCACGGGTTAGTTAATTGGAAGGGCTAGGTGATAGGTTGGACTCGATGGTCCTGGAGCTCTCTTCCAACCTGGTTGATTCTGTGAGAACGGATGGCTTGCGGGTGGGACCACAGGCTCCTGCCGGCACCACCCCTGTGCCCCCTGCAACCCCCACAAGCTACCACCTAGGCAGTACCGGGACGTCCCGGTCAGGAGCCCCCGGGAAGGTGCCGGTAAGCTCGGAACCGCCTCCCCGCTAATCCCCTCCCCGCCCCGCTCCCAGCGGGCTGTCGTGGGCGGAAAGCGGCTTAGCCCTGCCCCGAACGCAGTCCGCCCCGTCCCGTCCCGCTGCTTACCACGGGGCACGTCCACCTGGTGCCCTCTGCCCACGTTCTGCCAGTAGCTCAGCAGCCGCTCCTGCTCCTCGTCCTCCATGCGCTCGGCTTCCTCCTCCAGGCTGCTGCCGTTGCTGTGGTAGGCAGAGTCCGGGCTCTCCTCCGCCAGCCCGCCCAGCTCCTCCAGCGTGATCATGGCTGTCGGCTCCGCCCCGCTCATGCGGCACCCGCCGGTCTCCATCGCGCCCTGCCGAGCCCTGCCGCCTCCCTCTGCCTTATGAAGGGCTCGCTCGGCCCTGCCCTGCCGGGGATTTGAAGGCGAAGGGGGCTGGCCCCTGCCTCTGCCCGGCCAGGAGGGAGGGACGGCGAGCAGGGAGGTGTGGCGGTGCCTGACTGAGCTGCCGGCCGGGGCTAGGGCTGACACAGCTCAGGGATGTTGTACTGAGCTCCAGCAGCTGTTTTCTGCTCGCGGGCTTGCTGCTCTGTAGCTACAATAAGTGTCTTCTGCTCGAAGGCTTGCTTCTCTCTATCCTCACAGATCACCTCTTGGAAAAGACCTTAAGATCATTGCATCCAGCCAGAACCTAACATCTCCCCGTACACAACTCTCAGACCTCAGAATCATTTCACCTGGAAGAGACCTCCGATATTACTGAGTGCAACCATCAACCCGGCACCACCGTGGCCGTGAAACTATGTCCAAAAGCACCATGTCTGCATGTTTCATGAACACTTTCAGGGATGGTGACCTACCACCTCCCTGGGCAGCCTGTTCCAATGCTTGACCACTCTTACAAGAAAGAAATTTTTCATTATGTCCAACCTAAATCTCCTGTGGTGAAACCTGAGGCTGTTTCCTGTGATCTTGTCACTTGTTACCTACAAGAAGCAGCTAGCCTCCATCTGGCTCCAACCTCCTTTCAGGGAGCTGTAGAGAGACAGAAGGTCTCCCCTCAGCATCCTCTTCAAGGTGCAGAAGCCAGCTCACCATGTGCTGTCTAAGGTTCCAAGCATTATTGATCTTCAAGAAGTTTGGAGGTTGTGTCTTCTCACTCTGAACTCACACTTTCCTGGCTGATCTATCTAGTCATCATTTTGTGAGTCTCTCTTTTCCTTTCTGCTCTTCATTTGCAACATAAATCTTATGAGGAGCAGCTGAGGGAACTCTGGTTGTTGAGACTGGAGAAGAGGAGGCTGAGAGAAGACCTCATCACCCTCTCCAGCCACCTTAAAGGTGGCTGGAGCCAGCTTGGTGTTGGTCTTGTCTCACATACGAGTGACAGGACAAGAGGAAACAGCCTCAAGTTGTGCCAGGAAGGTTGAGGTTGGACATTAGGAAACATTTCTTCACAGAAGGAGCTGTCAAGCCCTGGATCAGGCTGCCCAGTAAGGCAGTGGAGTCACCATCACTGGAGGGATTTAAAAGACATGTAGATCTGGTGCTGAGGGATGTGGTTGAGTGGCAGTGGCTTAGCAATGGTGGTGGGATTCTGAGCTCTTGGTGAGTGGTGGGATGTGGTGATCTCAAAGGTCTCTTTGAACTTCAACAGTTCTATGATTCCTCTTAGTTCTTTATTAGCAACACTCACTCCAATGATTGCACTGGGATATATGATTGGACGTCTGTCTCATTCATCTTTGGTACCCCTTCTGAAATCAGATCTGATCATTACTGTATTAAAATGAGTGATGTATGCTAAGAAGGGGTTTGAAATTTTATTCTTAGAATCACAGGATGGATTGGGGACCTTAAAGATCATCTAGTTCCATCATCTAGGTTGCTCAAAGCCTCTTCTGGACTGGTCTTAAATGCTTCCAGGGATGAGACATCCACAACTTCTCTGGGCAATCTGTTCCAGATTCAGAACAATCTCAAATGGCTTTTTTTCTTAGCTCATCAAGATCCAGTGTTTGGGTTTGTGTTTATTTGCTACTTAAACATTCAAATCCATACCACATGTAAAATTTCTCTTACTGTAATGTCAAAGGTCCTCACCCCTGCCTCATGCTTCAATAATTGAGTCATTGTCTTTCGGAGGCAATGTGTAGAGAGTCTCTTCCCCTGCCTATCCCACATGAATAATTCTGGCACTTTCTCACAGGAAACAGTCCCAACTCTGCTGCTCAAGACTTATGAGAATGGAGAGTTGTTTTTTGAAGGTTGGACTCGATGGTCTTAACTGAAACAATTCTCTGATTCTATGAAATGATTTCTGTTCAGAGGATTGCTGTGTTCAGTTTTGCGCCCCTTACTCCAGGTGCTGAAGCAGGTCCAGAGAAGGGCAACAAAGTTGGTGGAGGTTTTGGAGAGCAGGTCTGGTGAAGAGCAGATGAGGGGCTTTGGGTTGTTCATCCTGGAGAAAAGAAGGCTGAGGAGAGACTTTCTGATGCTCTACAACTCTGAAAAGAGATTGGAGCCAGATAGGAGTTGGTCTCTTCTCCCAGGGAGTAAGTCAAGAGGGTATGGCCTCAGGTTACACCAGAAGAAGTTTAGATTGGACATGAGGAACAATTTCTTTCTCTTGAAAGTTGTCAATCCCAGGCCAGTGGTGGAGTCCCCATCCCTGGAGGGGTTTTAAAGCTGTAGAGATGTGGTGCTGAGGGTCATGATTTAGTGGTGCACTTGGCAATGTTAAGTAGCAGTTGGACTTGATGATCTTAAAGGTCCTTCCAACAAACCAAATCTGATTCTGTGACAAAGGTGTCAGCCTTTGGAGCTCAGTTTAGGCAGTAAGAAAAAGCCCTGAGTCCTAGTAAGCAATTAATTTCAGTTGAGGCCTTGAGCAACCTGCTCTAGTGGGAGGTGCCCCTGCCTATGGGAGGGGGTTGGAGCTGGATGATCCTTGAGATCCCTTCCAACCCAAACCATTCTATGATTCTCTGATTAATTCTCTAGTTTGTAAACAGGTAACACAACACTTGAGTGTTTTGGAAAGGCTTGAGGAGCCTTTGCAGCAGCTTTACCTTTTAATGAAAAATCAAGGTATGGAGGGGAAATAAATGTGATCCCTCCCAAGCAGTGCTTGGATCTGTATCTAAGTAGGTTATGTTTACTGTCTGTTATTAGTTCTGAAGCTCCAGCTGACTGTTTCCTGCTGTCCCTCATAATAATCCCCCTTGGTTTGCTTTGCAGAAGATTGATTAAATCAGACAGGGCTGTATGTTGAGCGAACAGGGACAACACAGTTTTCTTACCTGTCATAAACTAGGTCAGCAGATGAGACCTAAAAGTCCATGGCATGGAAATTTCTCCTCCCTAGAAGTGTTTAAGACTAGGCTGAATGAGGCCTTGAGCACCCTGACCTCTAGTGTAAGGTGTGCCTGCCCATGGATTGGGTGGGTTGAACTATATGATCTCAAAAATCCCTTCCAACCCAAACAATTCTCTGATTCTATAATGATTTGGTTTGCTGTAGCCTCCTTAGAGCAGCTCAACTGAACTGGTGTCAAAGCCTGGCTAACACCATAGAGGTGTTAAGTAAAATTGGGAGCTACTGTCAAAGCAAGTCAAGACTGCCTTTGGAGAAGCTTGTTATTGTGACCTGAGGTGGTTTTGGTGCTACCAGGCAAGTAGGCCAACAGATTGTGAGTAATTTTTTTTTTTGTGGAGCAAATCTGATTACTGCAATTATGACAGAGTTTAGCACTCATGCAAAACTAAGTCTGTGGAAAAAAAAATCCTGACCACCTAAGGTTGAACAACAAGGAGGAAAAACAGGATTAGGATGAATTAGTGCAGGTCAGTTCCCTTGTTTCACCCATGTGGAAAGCAGGTACATGTGATGGAGAAAAACAAATTGTCTTTTGGCTTCCCAAGGAAGGCTGGATGAGGCACTTAGTGCCATGGGTTAGTTAATTAGAAGGGTTAGGTGACAGGTTGGACTCAGTGATCCTAGAGGTCTTTCCCTACCTGGTTGATTCTGTGAAATGGGACACAGTGCTATGCTAAACCCAGAGACCAGGCACTTCTTTCTCTCTGCTCATGTTTCTTCACTCCTGTCCCTTCCACGCAACTTTCTAACCTGTTGGAAGTTACCTGTGGTCATTTTTGCTGTTCACAAATGAATACAAGCTGTCCTGAGTCTGAAATACCAAAATCCTGGTGTGGTGGGTTTGGAAGTGGCTCCTGGAGATCATTCATTTTAACCCCTCTGATAAAGCAGGGTCACTCAAAACAGCTTGCCCAGGGTCACAATGTCCAAGTGGCTTGGGAATCTCTCCAGAGGAGACTCCACAACCTGGGCAGCCTGCTTCAGGGCTTCAGCACCCTCACACCTAACAAGTTTTTGCTCATCTTCAGATGGAATCTCCTGGCTTCCAGTCCCTGCCTGTTGCCTCTTGTCCTGTCCCTGGACACTGCTGACAAGTGTTTGGCCCCATCCTCTTGTTCACCACCCCTTAGCTCTTGCTGAGCATTGGGAAGATGCCCTCTCAGGCAGCTCTTCTCCAGGCCAAACAGCCCCAGGTGTCTCAGCCTTCCCTCTAGACTCTCTTCAGTAGTCTCCTGTTTCCCTTGAACTGAGGGCCCCAACATTGCACCCAGGACTCCAGATATGGCCTCACTAGGGCAAAGAGGGTGAGGCTGAGCACCAGGTTGTCCTTTGGTACAGCACCAAATCAGTACAGTTTGATGTGAGAAATGATACCACGAAGATGATCAGAGGGCTGGAGCACCTCTGCTATGAGGACAGGCTGAGAGAGTTGGGGCTCTTCAGCCTGGAGAAGAGAAGGCTTCAAGGAGACCTTAGAGTGGCTTTGCAGTATCTGAAGGGAGCCTACAGGAAGGCTGGGGAGGGACTCTTTACACGGTCTAGTAATGTTAAGACGAGGGGGAATGGGTTTAAGCTGGCAGAGGGGAGATTCCGACTGGATGTTAGGAGGAAGTTCTTTACAGTGAGGGTGGTAAGGCACTGGCACAGGTTGCCCAGGGAGGTTGTGGATGCTTCCTCCCTGGAGGTGTTTAAGGCCAGGCTGGATGAGGCCTTGAGCAGCCTGCTCTAGTGGGAGGTGTCCCTGCCTGTGGCAGGGGGTTGGAGCTGGATGATCCTTGAGGTCCCTTCCAACCTAAACCATTCTATGATTCTATGATACATTTGAAATAAAATAAATGAGCTGCTTACGTTTTGAAGATGAAACCTCTTCAAAAAGCTAAATGCAGAGTCCTTCACTTCTTGGGTGTGTTCTGTTTGTAGGTGCTGGAGACCTTTGCTGGACGCCTCATTAAGATAGGAGTTTTAGCAAGGCGAGATGTTCCCAGCCTGACGAAGTACCAGATCATCCTAGCCCGAGATCAGTACAGAAAGAACCCTTCCTCTCAAAACCTGGTGAGGTCTTTTATTTCACAGTGAATAAAGAACAATCCCTCACAGCATGCACATTTTCCTGACTCACTTTAAGTGAGGTTTCCTTTCTGGTGTTTCATTTTTAGCCCCGGAATAAGCTCAGCCTTCTTGTTCCACATTTTTCGATGCTAATATAAGAAAGTTAAGGCAAAGATGAAGCCTTCACTTCATCTTAAGCTTAACAAAGCCTTGACATTGAAAATAGACTTTCCAGATTCCCTTTGCCAGACTCCAGTTGTTTTGGAGACTTAGTTTTTAATTACTGACTGCCAAGTTTACACTTTCCACCTCAAAACTCCTTTCCTGCTCCTCTTTCTCTGTAAATTGTTATTCACTCTTCACATTTTGTAACCTTAAATAATATTACCCAAGGGAAAAAAAAAATAACCCTGTGTATCTTCTGAAAGAACACTGGGAAACTGAGTTCAGAGAAGATAAGCCAACATTTCTGGCTTTAATTTTGTTGCCTGGCTAGATGTGCCAGAAATCTCTTGTTTTGCCACATGATGGATGCTTCAAGCTGCCAGATTTTGAGTCTCGCTGCATCAGAAAGTAATGAGATGATCTTGGAAGATAATTTTGGTATTTGGAGATACTTTTGGAAGTGGAAAGAAAAAAAAATCACATCTCAGGTTGGAAGGGACCTCAAAGATCTTCTGGGCCAAGCTTGCTTTCTTGCCATTGGAATGGGCTGCCTGGGGAAGTGGTGGAGTCGCCGTCCCTGAAGGTGTTGGGCACCTGGATGGGGCACTTAGTGCCATGGTCTGGTTGATTGGATAGGGCTGGGTGCTAGGTTGGGCTGGATGATCCTGGAGGTCTCTTCCAACTTGATTGATTTTGTGATTCTTGGGAAGAGCACAGAGGGTTCAGTGCTCTGTCCAGCTAAATCGTCGAGGTGTCAAATGCTGGGAACTCCACCTCTTCCCTTGGGATATTATTCCAGTGGCCAATTGTCCCTGTGGAAAAAAAAAATAAACTCCTACACTGAAGCATCTTTACAGTAAGGGTGGTGAGAACAGCTTGGCACAGTTTGCCCAGGAAGTCTGTGGATGCCTCCTTCCTGGAAGTGTTCCAGGCCAGATAGAGTAGAATAGAATCAACCAGGGTGGAAGAGACCTACAAGATTACCCAGTCCAACCGATCACCCAGTCCAACCTAGCACCCAGCCCTATCCAATCAACCAGACCATGGCACCAAGTGCCTCATCCACTCTTTGCTTGAACACCTCCAGGGACACTGACTCCACCACCTCCCTGGGCAGCCCATTCCAATGCCAATCACTCTCTCTGCCAACAACTTCCTCCTAACATCCAGCCTAGACCTCCTCTGGCACAACTTGAGACTGTCCCCTTATTCTGTTGCTGGTTATCTGGGAGAAGAGCCCAACCCCACCTGGCTACAGTCTCCCTTCAGGGAGTTGTAGACAGCAATGAGGTCACCCTTGAGCCTCCTCTTCTCCAGGCTAAACAACACCAGATTGGATGAGGCCTTGAGCAACCTGGTCCAGTGGATGGTGTGCCTGTCTATGGCAGAAAGTTTGGAACTAGATGATCTTGAAGGTCCCCTCCAACCCAAGCTGTTCTATGGTTCTTTGACTCTAAGAATTAACCTGATTCCAGACTGCTTTGATAGGCTTTACTTCATGCTTTGGCTCAGCTTTCTCAATGTCAGCCTTAGTTTAGATCAGAAGGGTTGTGGTATGACTGGGAGATGGACTTGCTGCCATGCTGAGCCTGTTCTGTTTTCCCAGGGAATACACCAAGGTGTGGTTGAGGGAGATTTTGCACTTTGTATCAGTTTGTATCATGGTTATGAGCTGCTGCTGCAGATGGGGCTGCGGTCCTTATTTATCTACCTCTGTGGAATTATGGATGGATCAAAAGGTAAGATGCCTTCAGAAACATCTTTCCTCTCTCTCTCCACTCCTTGTTTCATTTCCCTCATCTGCATGCCTTGTCCTGCACAAAACAGCTGGATTACAGCTGTAATTGATACTTTCTTCCTCTGCATCCCTATGAGAAATATGTTTCCATGATCTTAAAGCATTTAGGACAGCAAATGTGGTTGTGTAGCAGCAGATTAAGGCACACAGAGAAGTCAGAGTAAGTGGCATTAATATCTGTGAGGTCTCTTCCAACCTTGGTGATACTGTGATACAGTGATCTCTGGAGAGACAGGTGATGGAATGGTTTGAGTTGAAGACCTTGAAGATCATTCAATCCAACCCTTTTTCTGTCTCTACCAAAGGTGGTGCTAAACTATATCCCTCAGCACCACATCTCATGCCTCTTTGAAACCCCTCAAGAGATGGGGATTCAGGATCCCCATGGGTATCTTGTTGCAATCTTAGAGAACCCTTCCAGTGAAGAAGCTTCTTCTAATGTCCAGTGTGAACCTTCCCCTGGTGTAACTTGAGTCCATTTCCTCTCATCCCATTGGAACAACCATTAAACAATTTAGACTGGAAAACTGTAAAGCAGTTCCTTCCCCTTCAGCCAAACTGAGGTGTACTTGAATTTGAAGCTGATGTATGCAGCAGTTTTAGGGTTCTTTGCCAGCAGGTGACAAGTTTAGACCCATCACACTGGAATTCCTGTTCCAGTTGTGCAAAATATTCCATGCAGCAGTCAAACCAGAAAGTTAATATTCTTCTTTGTTCTCACACTCTGAAATGCCCCAGTAAATGTTAGGCAGTGATCTGTTGGAAATCAGCTCTGGGGTGGAGGACCTGCAAGTGCTGGTAGACAACAAGTTCCTCAGGAGCCAGCAATGTATCCTTGTGGCCAAGGAGGCCAGTGGTCTCCTGGAATGTATGAAGAGGAGTGTGGCCAGTAAGTCAAGAGGGGTTCTCCTCCCTCTCTACTCTGCCCTGGTGAGGCCACAGCTGGAGGACTAGATCCAGTTCTAGGCTCCTCAGTTCAAGAGAACCAGGGAACTACTGGAGAGAGTCCAGCAGGGGTCCTGTGAGGAGGAAAGGAAAAGCTGTGAGCCCTGAGACTGTTGAGCCTAGAGAAGCATGGATGAGAGGGAATATTCTCAATGCTCAGCTGGAGCTAAGGGGATGAGGCATCTCACACTTCTCTGGACAACTTGGGCCAGGCTCTCACCACCCTCATGGTCAAATCTTTGACTTTAAACTGTCACTCCTTGTCCTGTCACAAGAAGCTCTGCTATAAAAGCTGCTCTTTGGATAGTGAAAATGATTTTTACTCCAGAGATGAAATAGTGAAGCCTTTCAACTTCTCACAAAGGTTTAACCCGTACGAAGAATGAGCTTGGCCATAATGAGGGCTTCATGAAGCTCTATCAGCAGCTTACAGCCATGTTTGCAGACACAGCTCTGCCTTCAGTGGATGGAAAGGTTTACAGGGATAAACCAGGTCAGTATTTCTTTCTTTCTGTATCTCTACCTTCTCTCACTAGCTTTAGCAGCCTTCAAACAAGTTTTCTGTGGTTCAACTTTTTGGTTTGATTTCAATTTAAACATATCTGTAGATGTCTCTTACAGTGTGGCTGTAATAAAAGTAACACCACTTCTTCAAAACCTGTGGCATTGGTCTTTTTCCATTTCAATTAATGAGTTATGAGGGATATGAATGTGCTGGAAAGTGTCCAGAAAAGGGCCACGAGGATGATCAGAGGGCTGGAGCTGCTCTGCTGTGAGGAAAGACTGAGAGAATTGGGGCTGTTCAGTCTGGAGAGGAGAAGGCTCCCAGGTGGCCTTCTTGTGGCCTTTCACTATCTTAACAGGGCTACAAGAAAGCTGGGGAGGGACTTTTTAGGCTATCAGGGGGTGATAAGACTGGGAGGAGTGGAACCAAGCTAGAAATAGGTAGATTCAGCCTGGATGTTAGGAAGAAGTTATTCAGCATGAGGGTGGTAAGAGCTTGGAAGGGATTGGCCAGGAAGGTGGTGGAAGCCTCATCCCTAGAGGTGTTTAAGGCCAGGCTGGATGAGGCTTTGGCCAGCCTGATGTGGTGTGAGGTGTCCCTGCCCATGGCAGGAAGGTTGGAACTGACTGATCCTTGTGGTCCCTTCCAACCCTGACTGATTCTATGAGTTACTGATTTTAGGTGAGTGCATTTAGAACTAGGGCCAGGAATTTGCGTGACTCAAAGGGCTATAAAGGAAGGAAATGGAATTCACTAAACCTTCTTTCTTGTTGCAGGTTTCCTAACATCTTTATTTCCTTTTCAGCATTGGAAAAGAAAAAGGAATTTATCTATAGCCATCCAAAATTAAGGAAATTGGAAGAAATTGTAATAGAACACTTCAAATTGTGGAACAAGAAATGTTCTGGTAAGTAACAAGTCAGAGATACAATGTCTCAGCAGTTGAACCTATGGATGAGAAGGAATATCCAACTGAATGATTTCCTAATTTCTTCAAGTGCTTTTTTTATTGTTCATAGGTTCCTAAAATGGTTTGGGTTGGAAGGGACCTTGAAGATATCCAGTTGAACCCCCTGCCATGAGCACAGGCACCTCCCACTAGACCAGGTTGTTCAGTGCTTCATCCAACCTGGTCCTGAACACCTCCAGGGAGGTTGTGGAGCACAGAATCACCAAATGTGATCAATCACTTTTGATTCTGTGCTCCACAGCTTCTCTGGGCAACCTGTGCCAGTATCTCGCCACCCTCACTGCAAAGAATTTCTTCCTAACATCCAGTTCAAACCCATTGCTCCTCATCCTGTCATGACAAGACCTTGTCAATAGTCCCTCCCCAGCCCTCCTATAGCCCCCCTCAGATACTGGAAGGTCACTGCAAGGTCTCCTGGAAGCCTTCTCTTCTCCAGGCTGCAGAGCCCAACCTCTCTCAGCCTGATCTGGCTTTGTGTCTGCAACACAATCACACTAAGCAGTTGACAGGAATATTAAGACACTCTGAATTTCTTTCTTTGATTATTATTCACTATGTCATAGCATCTCTGATGGTACCTTTGCAATAATAGCCCAGAACCTGTATTTCTACCCTTAATCCCTCTTTCTCCTGGGTAAACCCTAAATTCAGACCTGGACAAGCAGCTACGTGCAGCTTCATGGGCTTGGACTCTGCACACACCCTTGTCCTGATTTCTCCCTCCTCCAGACAAGGATTTGCCATGAATCTGTCAATCAAAGCTTCAGTACTTACTAAGATTGCAAACATAATAAGATGTGTCTGAGCTCCATCAGAAAGCCTAACCCATTCTGTGAGCAGTGGAGGGCTTCATGCAAGAGAGTGGTATCTCTAGGACATAAAAGCAAGCAGAAGCCAGCAGACCTCCACGACTTCACTTTGCTTTGTTGAGTTCTGCAGTATTAAACTACTCTGAGTCATCATTTACTGTGTTCATGCCTAGCTGGACTGGATGACTGATCCAAAGTTCAAGCAAGTGCTTCTGCAAAGCACTGTCCTCAAAAACACCTGCATTTGAGACAGGATGAATAACCTGAGCCATAAGCCACCTCAGAAGCAATAACAACTCTTCTCCATTGTCTGAGGTCTTGTGCCAAGTTGTCTGGGTGAACTGCAAACCATTTCTAACCAGTTGGTTAAGCAGGTTATGTCTGAGCTATTGTCCCTGCTTTGCAAGATTCCCTTACACAGAGTCCTAATGTATGAGGAGTTGGAAAGGACCTCTTGGCTGAGGGAGCTGAGGCTGTTCAGCCTGGAGAAAAGGAAGCTGAGGGGAGATCTTCTGGCTTTCTACAACTGCCTGAAAGGAAGTTGGAGCCAGGTGGGGGTTTGTTTCTTCTCCCATGCAACAAGTGATAGGACAATAAGAAATGGCCTCAGATTGCCCCAGGGGAGGATTAGGTTTTGACCTTAGAAGAAGCTTCTTCGCTGAAAAAGTTCTCAAAGAGTGGCACAGGCTGGCCTGGGAGGTGGTTAATCCCCATCCCTGGAGGTGTTTAAAAGCTGCAGAGATGTGGTGCTGAGGGCTGTGGTTTAACACCAGCCTTGCCAGCTTGCATCTTGCCCAGGATCACAGTGTCCAGGTGCATCTCCAGAGAAGAGATTCCACAGCCTCCCTGGGCAGCCTGTTCCAGGGCTCTGAACCCTGCCAAATCAAGAACTTTCCCCTCATGAAACTCCCCTGGGTTCCAGTTTGTGCCCATTGCCCCTTGTCCTGTCACAGGGCACCGGCAACAAGAGTGTGGCCCCAGTAAATGAGGTGAGAGCTGTGAGTGTGAACTTTGGAGGGTGGGCTTCTCCTTAGCAATAAAATGTAACACTGGTAATAAGAATGCTTTCCTGGCTCTTTCACATCAGATCAGGGCAGGATGGAAAGCGTGCCTGTGGTTGCTGTGGATACCAGGGTGATGATCTTCTCATCCTTTCGAGACAGCGTACAAGAGATTGCAGAAATGCTCTCCAGGCTCAGCCCAGTCGTCAGAGTGATGACGTTTGTGGGCCACTCCACAGGGAAGAGCACAAAAGGCTTCACCCAGAAGGAGCAACTTGAGGTAAAGATGTGACCTAAGGAAGAGTGGTGATGAGTATCAGTTGTGTAAATAACTACAGGAGAGCTGAAAGACAGGGACTGAATTCCAAAGTGTTGTTAGTAAACTCTTGCAGGTCAGTTGCTTTCACAGAATCCCAGCATGGTGGGGCTTAGAAGGGACCTCTGGAGACCATCCAGTCCAACCTCCTTGCTAAAGCAGGGTCACCCACAGCAGCTTGCCCAGGATCACCATGGCCAGCTGAGTTTGGAATCTCTCCAAGGATATTGACTCCACCACCTCCCTGGGCAGCCTGTTGCAATGCCTGACCACTCCTGCAGGAAAGAAATTGTTCCTCATGTCCAGCTTAAACTTCCCCTAGAAGAATTTCAGTTCTTCTCATTCTGTCACCTGATATTAGGGAGATCAAATTGACCTCCACCTGGCTCCAACCTCCTTTTAGGGGATTGTAGAGAACCAGAAGGTCTCACCTCAGCCTCCTCTTCTCCAGAACGAGCAACCCCAGGTCCTTCAGCTGCTTCTCACCAGACCTGTTCTCCAGATCCTCCCACAGCTTCATTGCCCTTCTCTATCCCCTCAATACCCATTTTGGAGTGAGTGGCCCAAAACTGAAGGCAGTACTCAAGCTTTGCCCTCACTAGTGCCCAGTATCGAGGGACAATCATTTCTCTGGTCCTGCTGATCCAGGCTAGGATGCTGATGGCCTTCTTGGTCACCTCTGCACATGTTGGCTTGTGTTCAGGTGCTGCAACCAACACCTTCAGGTCCTTTTTCTACTGAGTGGTTTCCAGGCGCTCTGCCTCAAGCCTGCAGCATTCATGAGGTTGTTGTGACCTAAGTGCTGAACCCAGCACTTGGCCTTGTTCAGCCTCATCCCAGTCACTTCATGCCTTGGATCCAGGCTGGCCTGATAAATGTATTTCATCTCCTTCTGTCTAGAATGCTGCTGCTACCCTGCTGAATCTGCCTTTCATCGTTTATTTAGGTGGTAAAACGCTTCCGTGAGGGTGGCTATAACACCCTGGTCTCTACCTGTGTTGGAGAAGAAGGCTTGGACATTGGAGAAGTTGATCTAATCATCTGCTTTGATGCCCAGAAGAGCCCAATTCGCCTGGTGCAGAGGATGGGCCGGACGGGGCGCAGGCGGCAGGGCAGGATCGTCGTCATCCTGGCTGAGGGGCGTGAGGAACGGGTGAGTCTGGGTCTGCTTCTGCCTGGCAAGAGAAGTGGCTTCTTTGGGCTGTTCCTGGAATCTAGGTGCTGGACAGTTAAAACCACAGCAGTCCTGAACACCTGACCTTGTCTGAACTGTCCCTGGAGCACCTCTGCTGTGAGGATTTAGCTTGTCTGGCCTGGAAAAGAGAAGGCTCCAGGCTGACATCCTGATGGCCTTCCAGTAGCCAAGGGGGGGCTACAAGAAATCTGGGGAGGGACTGTTGCAAGGGCTTGCAGCACTAGAGGAAGGGACAAGGGTTTGAAATTAGAGCAGCATAGATTTAGGTTGGACATTAGAAGTTCTTTACCATGAGGGTTGTGAGATATTGGAATGGGTATCCCAGAGATGTAGTTGAAGTTGAACCCCAGGGAGGTTGTGGATGCTTCCTCCCTGGAGGCGTTTAAAGCCAGGCTGGATGAGGCCTTGAGCAGCCTGCTCTAGTGGGAGGTGTCCCTGCCTATGGCGGGGGGTTGGAGCTGGATGATCCTTGAGGTCCCTTCCAACCTAAATCATTCTATGAAGTCCCAACCCTGTAGACATTCAGAGTCAGGTTTGATGTGGCTCTGAGCAGTCAGTTCTAATTGCAACTATTTCTGACTGCAGGGTTCTTGGGCAAGGTGTCCTTTAGAGGTCTTCTTTAAAGGTCTTTTCCAGCCCAATTCATTCTATGAGGGTGGTGAGGCAATGGAACGGGTTTCCAAGAGAAATTGTGGAAACTCCAAGCCTGGAGGTGTTCAAAGCCAGGTTGGACAGGGCATTGAGGAAGCTGGTTGAGTAGATGTCCCTGCCCAGGGCAGGAAGTTGGAACTAGATGATGTTTAAGGTCTCTTCCAACCAAAATCAGTCTAGGATTCTCCACGGAAGAGGAGCAGATGATAATCAGAGGGCTGGAGCTGCTCTGCTGTGAGGAAAGACTAAGGGAGTTAGGACTGTTCAGTCTGGAGAGGAGAAGGCTCCCAGGTGACTTTCTTGTAGGCTTTCAGTATCTTAAAGGGGCTACAAGAAAGCTGGGGAGGACTTTTTAGGCTGTCAGGGAGTGATAGGAGTGGGGGGAATGGAACCAAACTAGAAATGGGTAGATTCAGCCTGGGTGTTAGAAAGAAGTTGTTCAGCATGAGGATGGTGAGGGCCTGGAAGAGGTTGGCCAAGGAGGTGGTGGAAGCCTGATCCCTGGAGATGTTTAAGGCCAGGCTGGATGAGGCTGTGGCCAGCCTGTTCTAGTGTGAGGCCATGGCAGGAGAGTTGGAACTGGCTGATCCTTGTGGTCCCTTCCAACTCTGACTGCTTCTATGATAATAGCTGTGCCTTCTCAATGTGAAGAGCTCCAAGCCTTTGTCCTTGATAACACAGATTTTATCCACACAGGATATCTGACTCAGGAACTCAGAGAATATTTTGCCAAGGAGCAAGGTGTGGAAGAGAGCAACAATGGGTCTGTGAGAGCAGGAGGGCTGGAAGCTCCTGGCTCTGAGCTGCTGACGACACCATGCTCTCAGACAAGCGCTTAGCGGTAGCTGGCTTGCGTGTGAGGTCTGAAGAGATCAGCTTAAGTGGAAATCTACTTTTGTTAAATTCATGAACCTCAGCACTCAACTGGGAGCATAATTAATTGTCTCTGAGTGCAGGCTGCCCCTTGGGAAACTCATCTACTAGTGGAAAACTAAGCCCCTGAGCTGTGAGCCAAGAGATCTGATCTTCAGCTGTACCTGCTCACTGCTCAGAGTGATCGTAGAATTATGGAGTGGTTTGAAAGGGGCCTGTAGAGATCATGTAGTCCTCCCAGGGACCTCTGTCACTCGAGCAGGTTGCTCAGAGCCACAGACAACCTAAGCTGAGATGGTTCCAGGCATGGGGCGTCTCCCACCTCTCTGGGCAACCTGGGTCAGGCTCTCAGCACCCTCAGTGTCAAACATTTCTCCTTTCTCTCCGGTCTGAGTCTCCTCCCTCTTTTAGTTTAAACCATCACCCCTTGTCCTGGCACAACAGGCCCTGCACGAGTGTCTTTCCCCAGCTTTCTTCTCAGTCCCTTTAAGCACTGAACTGCCCAACAACAGCTCCATTCCAAAGGCTGATCCAAGGAATCTAGCAGGGCAGGATTTTGGTGGGAGGAGATGAGGCAAGTCCCCATTGACACCACAGCTTTGCATTTTCATTGTGCAGTCCCTCTTTGAATGAGAGGCATTTTTAGGGGACACCTCACTGTCCTGGATGGAAACTGAATTTATTTTGTTGAGTTTGATTGCTTAGAATTGGGGAATCACAGAAGCATTTTGGCTGGAAAAGCCCTTTAAAATCAAATCCAACTGTTCTCTAGCTCTGCTAAGCCTGGTGCTAAACCAAGCAGCCATGTATGTGAGGTTGGTTCTGATCTGGATCAGGTTTCCTGAAAGAGAAGCCTGAGATCTCTACAAGCTGTTTGTAGACTCAACATTTCAGAGTCTGGCTCCTATTTATCTCAATCAGTAAATCAATATTGTGCTTCTGATTTAAATTTGTATGGAACAGGGATCTGAGTGAGGTTCCACAGGATCTTGCCTGAGGTGTGTGGGGGGGAAAGCTGCTGTGAAAGGCTGAAATTCTAGAAGTCACTTCTAGTTGTAAATATTTTCTCATTTCCCCTATGGAGACTGAAAGATGTTAATCAGAGAATGCACTGGGCTGGAAAGGACCTTTAGGGCTCATCTAGTCTGACCCAGCTGCAGTGAACAGGGACATCTCTGACTACATCAGGCTGCTCAGAGCCACATCTAGCCTGGTCTTGATTGTCTCTAAGGATGGGGCCTCCACCATATCTCTGGACAACTTGTTCCTCTGTTTCATTACCCTCATTGGGATGAGCTTCCTCCTAATCATAGAAGCAACCAGGTTGGAAGAGGCCTCCAAGATCATCCAGTCCAACCTAGCACCCAGCTCTAGCCAATTAACCAGACCATGGCACTAAGTGCCTCATCCAGCCTTTGCTTGAACACCTCCAGGCATGGCTACTCTACCACCTCCCTGGGCAGCCCATTCCAATGCCAATCACTCTCTCTGCCAACAACTTCCTCCTAACATCCAGCCTATACCCCCCTCTCCCCGCCACAACTTGAGACTGTGTCCCCTTGTCCTTAATGTCAGAGTCTTCCCCATCACAGAACCTGCAGCTAAGTAATTAATGCTCTCATATTAATTAGTGGGAATTTACTTGGTTGATTGACATTTTTCTTTTAAATGAAACCAGCCCAAGTTGATTCTAAAGCCTTTGAGAAGACATTTTACTGGGTTAAAAAATGGTAAATGCAGGTCTGGAAGTCTGATGTGTGGCAGGAATTTGTGAGGCAGGCCAACTGATCTTCGTCTCTAGTTGCTTACTGCACATAGAATGATAAAATCATGGAATGGTTTGGAAGGGACCTTCAGGAATCATCTAGTCCAACCACAAGTGCTGGTAAGGGAGCTGTGGGCTGAGGAGTTCAAGCAGCTCAATGGGAAGGGCACAGGCAGCTCACAG
Source organism: Tricholaema leucomelas (assembly GCA_013400475.1). Classification (NCBI taxonomy): domain Eukaryota; kingdom Metazoa; phylum Chordata; class Aves; order Piciformes; family Lybiidae; genus Tricholaema lacrymosa; species Tricholaema leucomelas. The sequence goes on along the minus strand of WAAF01010019.1, from coordinate 88,393 downwards.
ATTCATAAAATGGTTTGAGTTTGAGGACACCTCAAAGCTCATCCAGTTCCAACTCCCTGAGCCATAGGGCAGGGACACCTTCCACTAGATCAGGTTGCTCAAGGCCTCATCCAGCCTGGCCATGAACACCTCCAGCTCCTCTCAGGCCAAGTGAGACTCTGGTAAAACAGAGGAGCAGGGAAGAGTCTCAGTGGCAGCTGAGTAACAACTCTCTTGGTAATACAAATTGTTTTCCATAGAAAGCCTTTTTGGTTTGGGCCTCTTGTGAAGTTAGAAAGATACTTCTTGGAATCTCTGTGGGGCAGTTTATTGGAGTTGTTAACCTCTTCCAGTTTCCTTCAGAGAGCATCTTCTTGAGCCCATCTCTGTAATCCTGCCCTCCAAAGGGCATCTCTCTCCAAGACTGATGGCTGCCATGCTGACGTGGAGCACTGCCTCTGTGGAAGATGTGTCCCACAGGCTCACAGAACTGCATTAGGACAAAAGCTTCTTGAGGGGGCACCACCTTCTGCCTTTAGTCTCTCCATCTTTATCTTGGTTTTCCACTTGTGCAATCCAACTGGAGTAGACTTAAAAGGACTTGGGGCATGGATCACATTCACTAATAATATTGGGCATGTGTTTTTTTTTCCCTTGACCTCCTTTCTTTGTTGCTGCTGTAATCTAATTTACATCACCCTGGTATCTATTGCATGACTTCAAGCTGCCCCAGGCAAGGGCTGTGCTGCTTTGCCTCTCAGGTGCTGTGCCTACTTCTGATCTGGTTAGAGTGTGCACAAAGCTGTGCTTGATTTTTGTCATCTGGGATGTCTGCAGCTTAAAGAATAGTCACTGCTGTTTGCTAATTGCCTTTTCCTAGGCTCCCTTTCCCCTCCCTCTTTCTTTTCCTCTTCCCCATCCCTTTTCTTTTCCTCTTCTGTTTCTCTCCCTTCACAGAATTTCTTGGATTGGCAAAGACCTTCAAGCTCATAGAGTCCGATCATTAGTTTCACACTGACAAGTCCTTGACTAAACCAAATCCCTCAGCACAACATCTAATCACTGCAGTTGGAAATGACCACCAGCATCAGCCAGTCCAACCTTCATCCCAGCATCCTTCATCATTAGACCATGGCCTCAAATGCCACCTTTCACACTTTCTTCCTTCTCTTCCTCCTCATTCCATTTCCTATGGATGTTTTACCTACCAACAAACCCATGATAACTCAAACATAACTTCACTTAAACATTTTCATGTGGAAGCTCTTTGGAAAAGAAAACATCAAATAATTTAGTAGCTGTGTTTTTTGTTGTTCATCATGAGATTTTCAGTCCAACCTTCCTGCTTCACTATATTCACAGTGTCACAGTATTACCAAGGTTGGAAGAGACCTCATAGATCATCAAGTCCAATGCTCCAAGCTCAAGGCTCATTCATGTCCTTCTGTTCCTTTCTCTTCTCTGCTTCTGTTGACATAATGAACTTGCTGTTCAAGAACAAGACCTTATTCTTGAACTTGTGGGGTGGGAAATGACCTCTGGAGATCATCCAGTACAACCCTGCTGCTAAAGCAGGGGCACCCTCAGCAGCTTGCCCAGGATCACAATGTCCAGCTGGGTTTGGAATCTCTCCAGAGAAGGAGACTCCACAACCTCTCTGGGCAGCCTGCTTCAGGGCTCCAGCACCCTCACACCAAACAAGTTTCTTCTCCTCTTCAGAAGGAACCTTCTGGGTCCAGTTTGTGCCCATTGCCCCTTGTCCTGTCCACTCTGGCCCTGTCCTCTTGCCCATCACAGGTCTCTTAGCCCTTTCTGTGAGTGCTGAGAAGATGCCCTCTGGGGTTGCTCTTCTCCAGGCTCAGTTGTGCTGACCTCCTAAGTAAGGTAGACCTCACTGATGGCAGTCTCAGAAGAGGGAATATGAATGGGTCTCTGAGTCTTGAGTCACATTTTGGTTTAGTTTTGTTTGTGCAAAAGAAAACAAATGAAAAAAAAAAACCCAAATAAACTAAGCAAAAACATCTTGATCACAGAACAGGAAATCATGAGAAGCCCCTCAGACCCTTAGGTGTCTTTTTGATGAAGTCCTGTGAAGAAACAACTCCCCAGCATCTGATTTTTCTTTTCTTTTGCAGACATACAACCAAAGCCAGTTGAACAAGAGGAGCATCCACAAAGCTATTTCAGGAAACAAGATGCTCCACTTCTACCAGCACAGCCCACGGATGATTCCAGAGGGCATCAATCCAAAGCTGCATAAAATGTTCATCACTGCTGAAAAATATGAGCCCAGCAACTCCACAGTGCTTTCCAAAGAGAGAAGATCCAGCTCCCTCCAGCACAAATCTCTCTTTTCCTGTGTCACTGGTAAGAGGATTATGGTGTTGCTCTAAGCACTGCCTAAGCTGCTATCTCATGTGGTGGTGCTGTGTCCTGTCAAGGCAGTGCGCTCACACAAGTTTAGGGTCTACCTAACTGTCATCTCCATCAGCTGCAGCCTGCAGGCTGTGACACTGCCTACTGCTTTGATTCCTCATCTTCATCATCCTCAGATCACAGCTCTGGCTTTAAGTACCCATTTTTAAAACAGACATTTGCTTCATCTGTCTCCATAGAGCTGCTTCCCTTCCCTCCTCTCCCTTCTCCTTTCCCTCCTCTCCCTTCTCCCTTCCCTCCTCTCCCTTCTCCCTCCCCTCCTCTCCCTCCTCCCTTCCCTCCTCTCCCTTCTCCCTTCCCTCCTCTCCCTTCTCCCTTCCCTCCTCTCCCTTCTCCCTTCCCTCCTCTCCCTTCTCCCTTCCCTCCTCTCCCTTCTCCCTTCCCTCCTCTCTCTTCAGTCTGGGATCTGTGCACAGTCCTGCTGGCAGCCAGTGAGGAAAACCAAAGATAAGATAACCAGACATAACTTGCAAGAGAACAAGGAGAGCAAAAGCATGGAATTAAACTAATCATTTGAGAATGTTTGGAAGCCTGTCCTAGAAAACAGAGAAGAGAGGCAGTAAGTGCCTGAAGAAGATAATGTGCTGAACATCTCCTACTGAGAGACTGACTGGCACTTCAGAGGCTGTAAATGCCAGGTGCCTTTTGTGTGAAATAGGTTAGCAGCTGCCCCAGTTGAAGCACACAGGGTGCATGGATGTCTTCTGCTGAAGGTGAACAGTGCTGACTGTCCATCTCAAAAACAAGTGTTAGATGAGTGCAGGTTATTGAGCAGCAGCTTTGTGTTAAGTCCCCTTCAGCACTGTATGGAGCCAGTGCCTGCTTCTGACTTTGATAATTCTCCTGAATCTCAAACAGAAGAGAAATTACTGCATTTTCTCCCCCTTTCCCTCCTCCTTTCCCCTCTCCCCCTTTCCCTCCTCCTTTCCCCTCTCCCCCTTTCCCTCCTCCTTTCCTCTCTCCCCCTTTCCCTCCTCCTTTCCTCTCTCCCCCTTTCCCTCCTCCTTTCCTCTCTCCCTCTTTCCCTCCTCCTTTCCTCTCTCCCCCTTTCCCTCCTCCTTTCTCCTCTCCCCCTTTCCCTCCTCCTTTCTCCTCTCCCCCCTCTTCCTTCCTCCTTCTCTTCCCCCCCGCCTTCAACATGGGAAAACAGAGAAGCTAGCAGCAGTGAATAAGTTCTGTGCTCTCTTTGCATTTCTTCTTGAGGCTCACATTTGACCTTCACATTTGTCCATGGGAGAATATAGCTAAACAGACATGGAAGCCTTGTGAGCAGAAGTATCTCAGTTGTTGCAACTTGTTCTTTTCTACTCAGAATTAACCACTTCCTCTTTTTTATTTCATAGAATAATAGACTCACAGACTGGGTTGGGTTGGAAGGGACCTCAAAGATCATCTAGTTCCAACCCCCTGCCGTGGGCAGGGACACCTCCTGCTAGATGAGCTTGCTTAGGGCCCCATCCAGTCTGACCTTGAACACTTCCAGGGAAGGAGCATCCACAACCTCCTTGTTCCGGTTTCTCTTAATGGGGAAGAATTTCTTCCTAATGTCTCACCTCAATCTAGTTTCTTCCAGTTTGAAGCCATCACCCCTCATCCTGTCAGTTTGATTCAATTTCTGTTTATTTCACACTCTCCTTCCAAGTGCAAACCTCTGTCATACATTTTCCCTGACTGTTAGCTCCAGAATGACATATTCTTGCCCTGCCCCATCACATAGTGTCTTCTTCAGTGGCACGAGTGCAGCAAGAGCAAAAATCTCCCTACTCAGCAGTCCTCTTGTGTTACAGAGTCACGGAGTTGTCAGGGTTAAAAGGAACCTCAAAGATCATCCAGTTCCAACCCTCCTGCCATAGGCAAGGACACTTCACACTAGATCAGGTTGCTCAGAGCCTGGCTTTAAAAAACTCCAGGCTTGGGGACTCCACCATCTCCCTGGGCAACTTATTCCAGTATGTTGTTTATTCTCAGCTGAGGACCTTTTTTTTCTCTCTCTCTCTCTCTCTCTCTCATTTTGTTTGATTTTACCAAGTGAAGTTGAGCAGCAGCTTAATAAGTGCAGCAAAATCACAAAAGATTAAAGAAACAGGAACTTTGTGCTTAAAATGGCTTGGAAAGAATCTCTGCATGTATGGCACCTGAGCACTATGGCACTTCAGGACATGTTTAATGACCATGGTGGTGTTTGGGTTGAAGGTTGGACTTGAAACTTCTTTTCTAGCCAGACAATTCTATGATTCCCTATTTAGAGACAGCTCATGGGTTTTATGCTCATCTGTTTTTGCTTTTGAAAATGAGAATCACTACCCTAGGAGGTAATTGAATAGGTGAAAGTACTAAAAGATCTGGATAATCATCTCCAACCTTTGATCTTGGCAAGTTCTCAGCCAATCTGCTGTGCTGGGAGAGGTATGAAACTACAGCAGGCAGGACAAAAAATAGCTCAGGGGCATTCAATGTTGTTTTTGGGAGCTGAATATAATTTAAACTATCAATAATCCTTTTGTTTCTCTTTGTGCATTGCATTCATCTGGGTGAAACCTCCTTTTCTGATTTCTGCAGGCCCTACACAATTCACAGAATCACAGACACATGCAGGTTGGCAAAGCCTCTGAGGATCACCAAGTCCAACCTGTAACCCTACTCTACAAGATTCACCTTAAACCATCTCCCTAAGCACCACATCCAAACCACCCTTAAACACGTCCAGGGGGGGTGACTCAACCACTCTCTCGGGCAGCTCATTCATTCACTCCTCACTTTCCAGGCTGTATCAGGCTTGATTTGTCTGTAGCTGTGCTTCTTGTTTGGTATTACCATTTCCCATTATTCCTTTACTGCCTTTTCCTAAAGCATGCTAGGTCTTTCTTTAGTCTTCAGACCTTTAGTTGCCTTCACCTTATAATATAACCATGGCAGGCAAGGCCATGGCTGTTAAATGCATGGAAGGGACCTTCAAGATCATCTAATGCCATGGGCAGAAACATCTCCCACTAGACCAGGATGCTCAAAACCTCAACCAGCCTGGTCTGAAACACTTCCAGGAAGGAGACATCCAAAACCCTCTCTGGTTCTGGTGTCTCACTAGAATTCTCTGACTTCATCTCATGTTTGAATTGAACACTGAAAATAGAAAGTGGTTGTTTTGGGATTGGTTTTGCTAGGCCTTAAGTCTGACATTGTGTTGCACTGGCAGCAGTCACTTGTTCCTGTTTCTTTCCATTTTAGTTAGGGTTCACTTGATGTGAAACATCAGTCCTGTCACAGCTTATGGTTGTGTCTTCAATGAGGCCTCAGCTGAAGGACTGGCTCTAGTTCTAGGCTCTCCAGTTCAAGAGAGACAGGGAACTACTGGAGAGTCCAGTGGAGGCTTCAAAGATGCTGATGGGCCTGGAGTATCTCTGTGAAGGGTAACAGCTGAAGGACCTGGGACTGCTGAGTCTGGAGAAGAGCAGGCCCAGAGGGAATGTTCTCAATGCTCAGGGAGAGCTAAAGGACCTGTGGGGAGCAAGAGGATGGGGCCAGACTCTTGACAGTGATGCCCAGTGACAGGACAAGGGGCAGTGGGCACAAACTGAAACCCAGGAGGTTCCATATGAAGAGAAGGATCTCCTTTAGTGTGAGGGTGCTGGAGCCCTGGAGCAGGCTGCCCAGAGAGGTTGTGGAGTCTCCTTCTCTGGAGAGATTGCAAACCCAGCTGGACATTGTGATCCGGGGCAAGTTGCTGTGGCTGCCCTTGCTTTAGCAGAGGAGTTGGACTGGTGAAACATTGCCACAGGTTGCCCAGGGAGGTTGTGGATGCTGCCTCCCTGGAGGTGTTCAAGGCCAGGTTGGATGAGGCCTTGAGCAACCTGTTCTAATGGGAGGTGTCCCTGCCTATGGTGGAGGGCTGGAACTGGTCCTTTGGTGTCCTGGGCTTTGAGATCCCTTCCAACCTAAACCATTCTACGATCTCCAGGAGTGCCTTCCCAGCTCTTCCATCCTGGGATTCTGGTATTCATCTGAGTTAAACAGCAATGGAAAGGGTTATAAAATGTTTATTTGTGGAGGTGAGAGCTTTCAGAACAGTTTGCTTTGAGGTATTTTTTCCATCTGAGCTCTTCTCTATTTTCATAGTATATAGAGTGCCAGGTTGGAAGGGACCCCAAAGATCATCTGGTCCAACCTTTCCAGGTGACAGTGTAGTTAAAATGAATGTGAAAGCAAATTCTAGCTGCTGCTGTCCTTCAGCCAGCAATCCCCATCTGTGTTGGTCAGAGGCTCAGAACCTTCCACATATTCTAGGGTTCAGTTCATTTTTCTGGGGAGGAGAGCAGCTGAACAGTACTTTAGACATTAACCTGCTACCTGCTGCACCATACTGCTCATCTCCTCTGCCAGCCAAGCAGATTCCCTTCCATTCCCCTCTGTCAGGGAACTCTGTGGTGTTTACTTCATGTTCAGTCCATCTTATCGGCAGCTAAGATACTTGCTTTGCTCGGGAGCAGAAAGCTTAGAGCTTGGGGATGTATCTGTTCCTGAATTTGCCAGCTGCTGGGGCCTCTGTCTGTGGAGTGTTGCACCATCTGTTACTTGGCCAGATGGTATCATTGGATGCCCAGGTCTTTGTCAAAAGGAGTTGTCCTCTACAGCTCAATCACAGAGAGCTGAAGTCATCTGTTGTTGTTGCTGGTTCTCTGGACGTGTCTGGATGGCAACAGTTCATCTCCTAAGCTGTTTGGGACAGTTCTGTCGCTCTGACTGGATAATCACCTCCAAGAGTGAGAGGGAATGCAAACCAGAGCTCTTTACCTACCAAGTTTGTCACTGGTGTCCACTTTTCTCCTGTCTAACACCTTGCTGTTAGAAAGTTCATTCTGCTGCCTTGGTAGGAAGCATTTTAGCTCCTTGGTTAGGAAGACAAGTCTGAAGTGAGGCAAATGCACCTTGGGACTGAGCAAGGATGTTAGGTTTTGATTACAGTTGAGGACTCTGGCCTTGTCCAAACAGTGATGTCTAAAATTGCATGCTGCTCCAAGAGCCAATGGCATCCTGGCCTGGATCAGGAGCAGTGTGGCCAGCAGGACAAGGGAGGTTATTCTGCCCCTGTACTCAGCACTGGTTAGGCCACACTTGGAGTGCTGTGTCCAGTTCTGGGCTCCTTGATCCAAGAGAGATGTTGAGGTGCTGGAAGGTGTCCAGAGAAGGGCAGCAAGGCTGGGGAGGGGCCTGGAGCACAGCCCTGTGAGGAGAGGCTGAGGGAGCTGGGGGTGTGCAGCCTGCAGAAGAGGAGGCTCAGGGCAGACCTCATTGCTGTCTACAACTCCCTGAAGGGAGGCTGTAGCCAGGTGGGGTTGGTCTCTTCTGCCAGGCAACCAGCAACAGAACAAGGGGACACAGTCTCAAATTGTGCCAGGAGAAGTCTAGGCTGGATGTTAGGAGGAAGTTGTTGGCAGAGAGAGTGATTGGCATTGGAATGGGCTGCCCAGGAAGGTGGTGGAGTCACCATCCCTGGAGGTGTTCAAGCAAAGGCTGGATGAGGCACTTAGTGCCATGGTCTGGTTGATTGGCTAGGGCTGGGTGCTAGTTTGGGCTGGATGATCTTGGAGGTCTCTTCCAACCTGCTTGATTCTATGATTCCATATGATTCTATGAAACCCTTTCTGGAAACTGGGAAGATGGCAGGTCCTTCTCTGCGAAGCTGCTTCCCAGGAGGTCACCCCTCACCTGTAATGCTGCTGGGAGTTGTTCCTGCATAGGTGCAGGACCTCACACTTACCATGGTTGCACTTGATGAGGTTCCATCCACCCAAATCTTCAGCCTGGCCAGCTCTCACTGAGCAGCAGCATGGCCTCATGGAGTGTCAGCCACTCCTGCCAGTGTGATAGCATCAGCAAACTGGCAGAGGGTCCACAGTGTCCCTTCATCCAGCTTGCTGATGCAGATACTGGTGTCTTCAGGTAGGATCTATAGGTAGTTTGTGTCTATTAATAGTTGATATCCATATCCTCCTTTATATCTGCCTGTGTCCTTGTCTGTGTGATGCCTTCCCCTAAGCCATCACATAATAGATGCAGCCATAATTATAACACAATCCTGGCCCGGGGTTTCCTTCTGTGCTCCACAACCTCCCTGAGCAACCTGTGCCAGTGTCTCACCACCCTCACTGCAAAGAACTTCTCACTAACATCCACTTTCAATCTCCCCTCTGCCACTTTAAACCCATTCTTCCTTGTCCTCTCGTTACAAGACTTTGTCAATAGTCTCTCCCCAGCCCTCCTTTAGGCCTCCTTCAAATATTGGAAGGCTATTCCAAGGTCTCCTTTCTTTTCCTCTTGACTGATACCACAGAAAGTGTTTTTAATCTCTTTTTTTTTTTCCCAAGTAGATAACATTTTCTTTTCCCCCACACAGGCCAGAAGCAGCTGCAGCATCATGAGAAATGGTCTCTGTCACCTGAGGAGTTTGAACTTTGGGACAGAGTTTACAGAATTAAGGAAGGTGATGGATTGAAGGAACCAGTGTTGCCTCAAAGTCAATTTGAGACCTTGGAAAACCTGGAAGAAATGCCAGTGAGTTTGACCTTGACCTGTTCTAGTGGGAGGTGTCCCTACCTATGGCAGGGGGTTGGAACTGGCTGAGCTTTGAGGTCCCTTCCAACCTAAACCATTCTATGATTCTGTTCCATAATACAATGTTCCTTGGACCTTAAAGAGACTCTAAGTGACAAAGTTAACTAAGAAAACTTGGGGCAGAGTGGAGGGAGAGCTTCTGGGTGGAGAAGGACCTGGGGATGTTGATTGATGCTTGAACATGAACCAGCAATGTATCAAGTTGGCAAAGAAGCCAACAGCATTCTGGCTTGGATCTGCAATGGTGTAGCCAGCAGGACCAGGGCAGGACACACATTGAATTCTGGGTTCAGTTTTGGGCCCCTTTTTCCAAGAAGGACATTGAGGTGTTGGAGCAGGTCCAGAGAAGGGCATGGAAGCTGGTAAAGGGTCTGGAGAACAGGGCTGGTGAGGAGCAACTGGAGTTGTTTAGTCAGGAGAAGAGGAAGCTAAGGGGAGAACTGGCTGGGTGATAGGTTGGACTGGATGATCTTGGAGGTCTCTTCCAACCTGGTTGATTCTATGATTCTATGAAGGGAGGTAGGAGCCAGGTGGGGGTTGGTCTCTCCTCTCAAAGAACAAGTGACAAGATGAGTAAATGGCCTCAAGGTGTGCCGAGATTGGCTCAGGTTGAACCTGAGGGACAATTTCTTCACAGGAGGAGTTGTCAAGCCCTGGGTCAGGCTGCCCAGGGAGGTGGTGTAGTCACCATTCCTGGAGGTATCTGTAAGACACGTGGATGTGGTGCTGAGGGATGTGGTTTAGTGGCAGTGGCTTAGCAGCAGTGGTAGGATTGTGAGCTCTTGGTGAGTGGTTGGGCTTGATGATCTGAAAAGTTTCTATAATTCTATGGAAGGAGGCTATATACAAAATGTGATTTGAGAATTGCTTTTAGCTTAGTATTTTAGGAGGTAGATGTTTGAGGTGGGGCTTTGATGTTAGTGCTGCAAATTAACAACTCATTCCAAGATCTGATTCTGACAGTTCCATGGTGATGATGATGTATCCATCCCTGTTCATTCCCTTCTTTATGTAGCTATCAACAGTGTTGTTGAAAGAAAAACTCAACTCTTGGAAGCCCTTTCCTGATTCAGAGAAACACTTTTGTGTCATTTGACTGCTTAATCCAATCTGTCTTCCATGAAAAGCTGTGACACCACAAAGTGTGGAGGAGAAGGCTGGGGAGGGGCTGTTCCCAAGGGCCTGGAGCGATAGGACAGGGGGCAGTGGTTTGAATCTAGAGGAGGGTAGGATTATCACAGACACATGCAGGTTGGCAAAGCCCCTCAGGATCACCAAGCCCAACCTAGAACCTTACTCTACAAGATTCACCTGAAACCATAGCCCTAAGCACCACAGCCAAACCACCCTGAAACACATCCAGGCTGGGTGACTCCATCACCTCCCTGGGCAGCTCATTCCAGTCCCTGAACACTCTCTCCAGGAAAAACTTTTTCCTAATGTCCAATCTAAACCTCCCCAGCCTCAGTTTGAGGCCATTCCCCTTTGTTCTGTCTCCAGTTACCTGTGAGCAGAACCCAGCAGCAGCCTCTCCACAATGTCCCTTCAGGTAGCTGTAGACAGCAGTGAGGTCTGCCCTCAGCCTCCTCTTGCTCACACTACCCATCCCCAGCTCCCTCCATTGCACCTCATCAGATTTATTCTCTAGGCCCTTATGCTGGACATAAGGAAGAAGTTCTTCCCTATGAGGGTTGATGAGACATCGGAGCAGGTTGCCCAGGGAGGTTGTAGATGCCTCATCCACAGAGACATTCAGGGTTAGGTTTGATGAGGCTCTGAGTAACCTTCTCTAGTTGCAGATGTCCCTGCTGACTGCAGTGGGGTTGGACCAGATGACCTTGAATGGTCTCTTCCAACCTAAAGCATTCATAGAATGGTTTGGTCTGGAAGGAACCTTAAAGATCATCTAATTCCAGGGACACCTCCCACTAGAACAGCTTGCTCAAGGCCCCGTCCAGCCTGGCCTTGAACACCTCCAGGGAGGGAACATCTTCAACCTCCCTGGGCAACCCCTCCCAGTGTCTCACCACCCTCACTGTAAAGAATTTCAGAGAAGGGGACATTGCTTTTGCTACATTAAAATCTCTTTCCCCATGTTCATTTCAAGCTGCAGAAGCACCAAGTGGAGGCAAGTCATGAACTTTCCTTGTCTGAGTGGAGCGTTTGGCAGAATCATCCCTTCCCTACATCCATGGTCGAGCATTCGGATCGCTGCTACCATTTCATCAGCGTTATGGAGATGATAGAGCTGCTGAGACATGAACAGGTGAGTGGTTCCATCTGCTGCCTGCAAACCTGCAGGAGATGTAATTCAAGTGTTCAGAGCCAGGTTGGATGAGGCCTTCAGCAATGTGGTCTAGTAGGGATTGGAGCTAGATGAACCCTTCCAATGCAACTCATTCTGTGATTCACCACTGCAGCGTCTAGTTGGAAGCCTGGAGCCAGTGGTGTTCACAGGGGTCAGGACTGGGCCCAGTCTGGTTCAACATCTACTTCAAGAACCTGGATGAAGGCCACTGTGGACCCTCAGCCATTTTGCTGATGGTATCAGACTGGGAGGAGTGGTTGCAGTGAGTGAAACCTGGACAGGTGGAGAGTTAGGCATTGGTGAACCTCCAGAAGTTCAACCAGGGCAAGTAGAGAGTCCTGCCTCTGGGGAGGACCAACTCCCTACATCAGTACAGATGAAGGTGACCTGATAGGAAGCAGCTAAAAAGAGAAGGACCTGGGACTGCTGGTGGGAAAGAAGTTCCCCATGAGGCAGCAGTGTGCTCATATGGCCAAGAAGGCAAATGGTTTCCTGGTGTGCATGAAGAAGAGCATGGTCAGCAGGTAGAGGGAGGTTCTTCTCCCCTTCTTCTCTGTCCTAGTCGGGTCACATTTGGAGTCCTGAGTCTAGTTCTGGGCTCCCCAGTTCAAGAGAGAGTGAGCTACTGGAGGGAGTCCAATGGAAGCTACAAAGATGCTGAGGGGCCTGGAGTATCTCTTCGAGGAGGAAAGGCTGAGGGACTTGGGGCTGTTGAGCATGGAGAAGAGCAGCCCCAGAGGGTATCTTCTTGATGCTCAAGGAGAGATGAAGGACCTGTGGGGGCCAAGAGGATGAGGCCAGACTCTTGTCAGTGCTGCCCAGTGACAGGACAAGGGGCACAAACTGGAACCTCTGAGTTTCTGTCTAGAGAGAAGGAGAAACTTATTTGGTGTGAGGCTGCTGGAGCCCTGGAGCAGGCTGCCCGGAGAGGTTGTGCTGCCTCCTCCTCTGCAGAGTTTCCAAACCCAGCTGGACATTGTGATCCTGGGCAAGTTGCTGTGGGTGCCCCTGCTTTAGCAGAGGGTCTCCAGAGGTCTCTTCCAACCCCTCCATGCTGGGCCCCTGTGAAATACAAGACCTGTTCATTTCAAGCCATCAGCAGTGCCACCAGAACCATTGCAGAGTGTGAAAGGCATCGCAGGTGATCTGTATCACGTGTGCACATCAAACACAACCCATAAAAGTGCTGCAGGGATGGATTGATTCTTTTAAAGTGGTTTGAGTTTGAGGCCTCTTGTTTGTTTTGTGCAAAAGCTTTAATTAAAAATCCTAATTGCCCTTGAGAATTAAAGGATAAAGGGAGGGCAGCCAAACAAAGCTGAATGGAGGCCATTGGGTGGTGAGGGGTTTGGCTGGCAACAGCTGGGGATAGCAAATGAAAGGCACCTACAAGAAGCTCTGTGTAGGGACTGTGTTGACAGTACCTGAAGACTTCAGTTGTTCAGCTCTCTCTTTTTCCTCCCAGCTTAGCTCTTCTTTGTTCCACATGTTGCTTTTTGAAGTCCTGAACTTTTTTAGGTCACAAGTATGCTGTCACTAAGCTGCCAGAGCTTCCTGAGTAAGGAGACTTATCAAGGAAGAGAAAGGAGACATTGTAGTTGTGCTTCTTGATGGGGAAGTGTATTAATGCAGAGTTGTAAAAAGACCTTCAGAGCTAAGCTAAGCTTCTCCACCACAGAACAATGCTGTTCTTGACTTCTTTCAGAGCATGTGTTCCCAAGCTAGGCCAGGAACGTGTGCCAGAGAGAGAGGTCTTGGGGAGAGTTCAGGTACAGAGAGCAGAAGCAATTCAAGAGGCAAAGGAATAACCCTGGAGACATTCAAGGTCAAGCTTGACCCCAGCCCAGGTTGCTCAGAGAGATGGGAGTTGCCCCAGCCCTGGAACCATTGCAGCTCAGATCGTTGGGGGCTCTGAGCAACCTGCACCAGTTTCAGATGTCCCTGCTGTCTGCAGTGGGGTTGGACTGGATGAGCTGGAAAGGTCCTTTCTCACTCACACCTGTCTGGGATTCTGTGACTGGTTAAAAGATTCAAATTGCTTTTGTAACTGGACTTCCCACCCCTGATTCAGGCACTTGAAGTATTTGTGACTTAGTCTTCTGTTTTGTAGGTGTACTGAGGCCAGAAATTCTGGTCAGGCTCCCAAGGTGTAGATGGAAGATGTCCCTGCCAACACCGGAGGGTTGGAACTAGATCTTTTAGGGCCCTTCCAACCCAACCCATTCCAAAGATCTATGAACTATTGGCAGCCTTAAAATCATTTGCATAGCAAATGTGTTAGTCAGCAGCAAGCCTTCAGTCTTCTCCCTCAGAATCTGCCAAAATTGCTTCTAAAAAATATGAGTAAAGCAGAATAGCCAAGATTTACAGAGCCTTCCCAGAACCAGGTCTGTGCTGTCTCTCCTGACAGTGGAACAGCTCAACTGAGTTCACCATTGCTACTTCAGTGTCAGCTTAATCATCGAATCCCCCACTGGTTTGGCTGGGAATGGACATTTAAACATAGAATGGTTTAGGTTGGAAGGGACCTCAAAGCTCAGCCAGTTCCAACCCCCTGCCATAGGCAGGGACACCTCCCACTGAAACAGGTCACTCAAGGCCTCATCCAACCTGGCCTTTAATACCTCCAGGGAGGTTGTGGAGCACAGAAGCACAGAATGTGATCTTGTGCTCCACAACCTCCCTGGACAACCTGTGCCAGTGTCTCACCACCCTCACTGAAAACAACTTCCTAACATCCATTTTCAGTCTCCCTTCTGCCAGTTTAAACCCATTCCTTCTCATCCTCTCACTACAAGACCTTGTCAGTAGTCCCTTTCCAGCCCTCCTGGAGCCCCCTTCAGATACTGGAAGGGCACTGGAAGGTCTCCTGGAAGCCTTCTCTTCTCCAGGCTGCAAAGCCTCAGCTCTCTCAGCCTGTGCTCATAGCAGAGCTGCTTCAGCCCTCTCAGTATCTTGGTGGCCTCCTCTGGACTTGCTCCAACACTCCCATGTCCTTCTGTACACATCATCCAGTCCAACCTCTGCAGGCAGCAGGGACATCCCCAACTAGAGCAGGTTGCTCAGAGCCCCACACCACCTGACCTGAAATGGTTCCAGGGATGGGACATCTCCCACCTCTCTCTGCAGCCTGGGACAGGCTCTTGACACCCTCAGTGTCAAACATTACTCCCTTCTCTTCAGTCTCAATCTCCTTCTTTTAGTTCCAACCATCACCCTTAATCCAGTCACAACAGGCCCTGCTCAAAAGTCTGTCCCCAGCTCTCTGATTGCCCCTTGAAGCACAGAAAGGCTGCCAGAAGGTCTCCCTGGAGCCATCTCTTCTCCAGGCTGAGCAACTCCAACTCTCTCAGCCTGGCCTCACGGCTGTGACTTCTTATGGCCCTGCTTCAACAGGTCTGTGGCTCTTCCGTGCTAAGGACTCCAGAGCTGGGCGAAGCTCTGTAGATGGGGTCTCAGCAGAGGTCGTTGTATGTTGTAGGTAAGGTTCTTGGAGTCATAAAGGGCTAGGCCTGCCTGTTATCTCCTTCAGCTGGCTCCCAGTTTCAGGTGTTATCTAGATTGGTTTCCAGCCAGCTTTCTCTGCTCTGTCTTAACTAGTCATAGGTGGAGACACTGAACTTTTTCATCAACTGGAGGAGAAATCACAAGGAGATATCACTGGCAAACACCTTCTAATGCCTACACTGAGTGTGAGAGGTGCCAACATGACACATCACTCCACCCTTGTAAAGCCTTCTAGGGAAGCATGGGCTATGTCTGACAGGATTGGCAGCGCAGGTCTGGAACCAGCAGTAACACCCAGATGTTAATCTTCAGCTGTTGGTTTTGGTCTCTGAGATCTAAGTCAACTGAGAAGAGTCCTTAATGGTACAACAAACTGCAACTGCTTTTTAATTGCCTCTGCTTAAAATTTCCATTTTGGCTTTTCCTTAATGAGAGAAAAAAAAAAAAGGAAGCTGATTTTTGGGTCACCTGTGAGTTGGAGTCTTGGCAGGGGAGAAAGTGAGTGTGCACAGGCTCTCCATCCCTCTTTATTTTTTCAGCTGAGCCTGCAAATTCTATCCTCTTTGGTTCTTAATAAACACAAATCTCAGAACCCCAGTATGGTGGGGTTGGGAAGGCACTCCTGGGAATCATCCAGTCCAGCCCTCTGCTAAAACAGGAGCACCCACAGCAGCTTGCCCAGGATCACAGTGCCCAGCTGGGTTTGGAATCTCTCCAGTGAAGGAGACTCTACAACCTCTTTGGGCAGCCTGCTGCAGAGCTCCAGCAGCCTTACAGCAAAGGAGTTTCTCCTTCTCTCTAGATAGAAACTCCTGGGTTCTAGTTTGTGCCCTTTGTCCTGTCACTGGGCACCACTGACAAGAGTCTGGCCACATCCTCTTGCCCTCCACAGATCCTGTAGCTCTTGTTGAGTATTGAGAATCATAGAATGGTTTAGGTTGGAAAGGACCTAAAAGCTCATCCAGTTCCAACCCCCTGCCATAAGTAGGGACAACTCCCACTGAAACAGGTCGCTCAAGGCCTCATCCAACCTGGCCTTGAACACCTCCAGGGAGGGAGCATCCACAACCTCCCTGGGCAACCTGTGCCAGTGTCTTACCACCCTCACTGAAAAGAACTTCTTCCTAACATCCACTTTCAATCTCCCCCCTGACAGTTTAAACCCATTCCTCCTCATCCTGCCATGACAAGACCTTGTCAGTAGTCCCTCCCCAGCCCTCCTGGAGCCCACTTCAGATACTGGAAGGCCATTCCAAGGTCTCCTCAAGTCTTCTCCAGGCTGCAAACTCTCTCAGCCTGTCCTCATAGCAGAGCTGTTGCAGCCTTCTCAGCACTTTGGTGGCCTCCTCTGGACTGGCTCCAGCAGTTCCATGTCCTCCTCTGGGACTGCTCTTCTCCAGGCTCAACAGCCCCTGGTCTCTGAGCCTTTCTCCCTCAGAGTTACGTATTGCTCTTCCATGAAGTCATCCTTGACTTGTCTGCAAGGCACTGACAGTCTTCCCAAGACAAGATGTGCTCCCACTGGAGGAGCCCACTCAAAGGAAGAGAGATGTTGATTGGTATCTTGGCAGTGGAGCCCTCTTGGAGCAGTTCCTATACCGTGGCTGTCCCTACTTGTGTGGGACATGACACCAGCAAAAGTCTGATCCTGTGTTTTGGAAGAGAACCATATTCCATGTGCCAATGTGGAGAGGTGCTTCGGGTGTCCTGTTTCTGCCAAGCTTGTCTGAACTCAGTTTTCCCCAAGTTGAGTTCTGGTGATCAGAAAATTGAGATAAATTTGGGTATCATTGCACAGTAAATTAGAGAATCTTTTGAGTGTGTGATGTTAGCTCTGTTCTAAGCCATTTATCTTAGTGAATGCTGCCTTGAAGGCCATCACCACCAGCAGAAAGCAGACCAGCTTGGCCCTGTGGATCTCTCTGGTCCAATTCAGGGCCAGTGTAGATCAGAAGGCTGGGTCCTTGGCAAGACAAGTCTTCAGAATCTCCAGGACAGCAGTCATAGAATGGTCTGGGTTGGCAGGGAGCTCTGAAAGTCCAACCTCCTCTGCAGTCAGCAAGGGCATCCTCAATTAGATTGGGTTGCCCAGAGCCCTGTCAAGCCTCACTTTGAGTATCTTCAGGGATAGGGCCCCAACCACCTCCCCAGGCAAGCTGTTCCACCACCTTCATGGTGCAGAATTTGTTCCTAACATCCAATCTAAATCTGCCTGTCTAGGTCCCTCTGCAGGGCTCTCCTACCTTCCAACAGCTCCACAGCTGCTCCTAGTTTGGTGTCATCTGCAAACTTAGTGATGCTGGACTTAATCCCCTCGTCCAGAACATCAATAAAGATGTTGAACAGGACTGGGCCCAGCACTGATCTTTGGGGCACACCACTAGTGCCAGCTGGATGTGGCACCATTCACCACCACTCTCTGGCCTTCCAGCCAGTTCCTGACCCAGCACAGAGTGAATCTGTCCAAGCCATGAGCTGCCAGCTTGGCCAGGAGCTTGTGTGGCAGACAGTGACAAAGGCTTTGCATACAATATCTAATCAAAATTTCCCTGGTTCCATGGGGTCTACTCTGGCTTCAGTGTTCCTCTGGGAAGATCTGGAAGGTTCTGATGGAACTAACTGTCCAAATCCAACCCAAACTATTCTATGATTCCATGCTTTCTTCGAAGAGTTTGCTTCAGAGATCAGTAGTAACACTAGAGGAGGCAGCTCAGAAGGTGTTTTTGTGTCCTTTGAGTGTGTGCTTTGCTCAGGAATTCAGTGATGTGAGACTTTCCTTTTCTTGTACTGCTTCCATGCTTCCAAGGATTCAGTGTTTTGTCATTAATTAATGGTTGTTTGGCACAATAGCTTTTTAGAAGGCCAGGAAAAGGCTTAGATGTTGTTAAATAGAGAAGGTAAAAATGTTTGATGGGAAAACAAAATTATCTTGCTTTGCTCTTAGAGAAGAAGTTGGCACAACCAAAAGAAACCCAAAAAGAGGAGAAATCCCAACTGTGAGCCTGCCACAGGCACATCCAGGGCACAAAAGCCTTTAATGCCTGGCTGGCTTTATTGCTACAGCAACCAGAAGCAGGCAGATGGGATTGGATTTTCTGCTGGCTCCAAGCAGGGATTTTTTTGTGTGTGTGTGTAACATGGTAACAAATCAACTTGGCCTCCTGCAAAATAATTGAAGAGCTTTTAAGCATTAAACTCTGCTGTTTGGGTACAAGGTCAGGGCAGAGTCATCATTTTTTAGCAAGATGATGTTTGGGCCAAGTTGCTTTGGATGAGGAACAAGAAATACTAAGCTGTACCCTTTTTTTTTTCGGTAGGAGGTAGGAACTCTTCATGACTTTTTAAGTCTTCTGTGAGGGGATGACCAATTTTGGGTGGCCTGTGGATGGACTGCCTGGACAGATGGGCAGAGTCCAAGGGGATGGCGTTCAATAAGTCCAAGTGCAGGGGGCTGCACTTTGGCCACAACAACCCCATGCAGAGCTACAGGCTGGGGTCAGAGTGGCTGAGAGCAGCCAAACAGAAAGGGATCTGGGGGTGCTGATTGATACCCGCCTGAACATGAGCCAGCAGTGTGCCCAGGTGGCCAAGAGAGCCAATGGCATCCTGGCCTGCATCAGGAATGGTGTGGCCAGCAGGAGCAGGGAGGTCATTCTGCCCCTGTACTCTGCACTGGTTAGACCACACCTTGAGTACTGTGTTCAGTTCTGGGCCCCCCAGTTTAAGAGGGACATTGAGATGCTTGAACGTGTCCAGAGAAGGGCAACGAGGCTGGGGAGAGGCCTCGAGCACAGCCCTACGAGGAGAGGCTGAGGGAGCTGGGATTGTTTAGCCTGGAGAAGAGGAGGCTCAGGGCAGACCTTATTGCTGTCTACAACTACCTGAGGGGTGGTTGTAGCCAGGAGGAGGTTGCTCTCTTCTCTCAGGCAGCCAGCACCAGAACAAGAGGACACAGCCTCAAGCTGTGCCAGGGGAAATTTAGGCTTGAGGTGAGGAGAAAGTTCTTCACTGAGAGAGTCATTGGACACTGGAATGGGCTGCCCAGGGAGGTGGTGGAGTCGCCGTCCCTGGAGCTGTTCAAGGCAGGATTGGACGTGGCACTTGGTGCCATGGTCCAGCCTTGAGCTCTGTGGTAACAGGTTGGACTTGATGATCTATGAGGTGTCTTCCAACCTTGGTGATACTGTGAGACTGTGACTCTGTGTGTCCTATTCCCCACCTCAGAATTGGCAGTTTGAAGTTCCACTCAGATTATTTTTTTCTCTGTAGAAAGACAAAAGAAAACTCAGACATTCAGCAAGATCTGGCCAGTCTGGAGAGCTGAGTAGATGAGAACCTCATGAAGTTCAATAAGGGCTCTGTAGGGTCCTTCCCCTGGGGAGGAATAACCTCCTGCACCAGTGCAGGTGAGAGGTTACCTGCTGGGAAGAAGCTCCACAGAGCTGTCTAGAAGTGCTGGTGAACAAGGTCCCCATTAGCCAGCAGTGTGCTCTCATGGCCAAGAAGGCAAATGGTCTCCTGGGGTGCATGAAGAAGAGTGTGGGCAACAGGTGAAGGGAGCTTCTCCTCCCCCTCTACTCTGCCATGGTGAGGACACATGGAGTCCTGGGTCCATTTATGGGTTCCCTAGTGTAAGAGAAACAGGGAACTACTGGAGAGAGTGCAGGGAAGGCTACAGAGATGATGAGGTGACCTCATCATATAGAACCTTCTTTAGAGCTAGTAGATTGTCTGTGGTTAAAGTCCTGCTCTGAGATGTGGCAGGTGTCCAGGGCTGGCTTGCACAGGGTTCTAAGCAATCTGTTACTGCTCACTGCAGGAAGGTTGGAACTAGATGATCTTTAAGATCTTTAGGGCTGTTCAGTCTGGAGAGGAGAAGGCTCCAAGGTGGCCTCCTTGTGGCCTTGCAGTATCTTAAGGGGGCTACAAGAAAGCTGGGGAAGGACTTTTTAGGCTGTCAGGGAGTGACAGGACTGGGGGGAATGGAACCAAGCTAGAAATGGCTAAATTCAGCCTGGATGTTAGGAAGAAGTTGTTCAGCCTGAGGGTGGTGAGAGCCTGAAAAGGGTTGTCCAGGGAAGTGTTGGAAGCCTGATCCCTGGAGGTGTTTAAGGCCAGGCTGGATGAGGCTGTGGCCAGCCTGATCTAGTGTGAGGTGTCCCTGCCCATGGCAGGGGGGTTGGAACTGGATGATCCTTGTGGTCCCTTCCATCCCTGACTGATTCTATGATTCTATGCCTTCCAAACTATTCCATGATGCTATGAAAATTTCTTCTCCAGTAAGCAACAAATAATTTAAGCCATCAAATGATGCATAGTTATGCTTTTGATGACAGATGGACTAATTAAGTAGTGGAGCTGCTGGCTGGAGCTGCCAATGCATGTCAGGGACCCAAAGGGATGATCGAGTCCAACCCCCTGCCAGAGCAGGACCATACAATCTAGCTCAGGTCACACAGGAACACATACAGACAGTCCTGGAAAGGCTTCAGAGGAGACTCCACAACTTCTCTGGGCAGCCTGTGCCAGGGCTCTGGGACTCTTCCTGTCAAGAAGTTGCCCCTTGTGTTGAGCTGGAATCTCCTGTGCTGCAGCTTCCATCTATTGCTCCTTGTCCTATCTTGGGGTTCTCAGAAGAAAGCTGGTGGCCCAGCTCCTGCTGGAAACCCCTGGAGCAGGACCACACTTCCTAGCATGGAGGTGGAGGATAGTTTTTTTTTGTTCTTGGGTGGTAAGGCTGCTAGAAAGAACCTGTGAGATCAGTTTGCCATCTCTTCCATTAAAAGAGTTGCTTTGTGCCACATTGATTCTTGTCATCCTGTTGCCAAGTGAATCAAGGCTGAACACTAATTGAGACCTGGTTGATATTGATCAGACCTTGAAGTGCAGGTGCTTTCTGTTCTGCTGTGCTCACAGTGAGAACACAGAAGTAAAAGTGATTAAACCAAACATTTTTGGCATAGTAGCCATGTGTAAAAGGACAAGAGGACCGAGAGGCTGTGTGGCACCTGGAAGGGCTTAGCTGTGTTAATCTGAGCTGGTGTATCTATTGTGTCGAATGGTTCCTGGACAATGCTGCAGGAGAGCTTCCTGCAGCTCTTGTACCATAGTTCTGCCATACCAGCCAGAAGTGTTCTTTCTTCTAACACAATCTCAACATGGTAGGTGTTGGAAGTGACCTCTAGAGATCATCCAGTCCAACCCCCCTGCTAAAGCAGGGGTACCCACAGCAGCTCACCCAGGATCACAATGTCCGCCTGGGTTTGGAATCTCTCCAGTGAGGGAGACTCCACAACCTCTCTGGGCAGCCTGCTCCAGGGCTCCAGCACCCTCACATCAAAGGATTTTCTCCTCCTTTTCAGGTGGAACCTCCTGGGTTCCAGTTTGTACACTCTGCCCCTTATCCTGTCTCTGGGCAGCACTGACAAGAGTCTGGCCCCATCCTCTTGTACCAAATGAGCCCTTTAGCTCTTGCTCAGCGTTGAGAAGATGCCCTCTGGGAAGAGCATTGAGACCTCAAGGTCTTGTAATGACAGGATGAAGAGAAATGGGTTAAAACTGGCAGAAGAGAGATTGAAACTGGGTGTTAGGAAGAAGTTGTTTGCAGTGAGGGTGGTGAGACACTGGCACAGGTTGCCCAGGGAGGTTGTGGAGCTCCACAACCTCCTTGGAGGTGTTCAAGACCAGGCTCTCCACCAGTACTCCCAAGTCCTTGTCCATGGAGCTGCTTCCCCACAGGTCATCCCCTCACCCATACTGCTGCAGGGAGTTGTTCCTCCCCAGCTGCAGATCCCTACACTTGCCCTGGTTGAACTTCATGAGGTTGCTGTCCCTCAAGTTTCCATCCTGGCCACTTGAGAATGGTGAGGATCATGTGTGAGGGCAATCACAAGGGTTTTCCCTGCAGTGTTAAAGCACCAAGTGGCCTCTTAAAAGGACCAAATTGTAACCAGTTGTCATTTGAATAAATTAGAACCTGCAGCTTGGAAATCTGTTCTACCTACTCCTGGAAGCTGACAATCCAAAAGCCTCTCTTCCCTTGAGGTCATCAAAGGCCTGTTCTGAAAACACCTCCTAGTTTGTGTCAGAAAAGAATTGCAGAACCAGCCAGGGTTGGAAGGGACCACAAGGATCAGCCAGTTCCAAACCCCCTGCCATGGGCAGAGACACCTCACACTAGATCAGGCTGGCCACAGCCTCATCCAGCCTGGCCTTAAACACCTCCAAGGATCAGGCTTCCAACACTTCCCTGGGCAACCCTTCCAGGCTCTCACCACCACCCTCATGCTGAACAACTTCTTCCTAACATCCAGGCTGAATTTAGCCATTTCTAGCTTGGTTCCATTCCCCTGAGTCCTGTCACTCCCTGCCAGCCTAAAAAGTCCTCCCCAGCTTTCTTGTAGCCCGCTTCAGATACTGAAAAGCCACAAGGAGGCCACCTTGGAGCCTTCTCCTCTCCAGACTGAGCAGCCCCAACTCCCTCAGTCTCTCCTCATAGGAGACCCCCTGCAGGCTTCATGCTTTCCAGCCGCTTGTGCTGCTTTCCTTTCCATTCCAACCAAGCTGTGGAGAACCCAAGTGCTGGTTGTTGTGTGTTGTGCTGGCGTGGTGCTCAGTTGGTGGCTGGGGTCAAAGCCCCAGAAGCTGTTTATAGACTTGAGCTTTTTATTTTTTAAATAGCAAAATCAGCAGGCTTTGGGCAGCTGCCTGAAGCTCGTTAGAAAATGTCCATCCAAAGCAGCTTAGGAGGAGAGAGAGGTTAATTTTCGTTTGGATGGTGCACATTTAAACTGAGATGCTCAGAAAATGCAGTGTGAGGGGGCATCTGTTTTGTGTATATTTATGTATTAAGCAAACTTTTTTGTTCTCTTTTTGATTTTTCCATGCTGTAAAACCTTTTGCTTTCCAAAAGGAATCAGTACCTATTAATCAAGCTGATGAATTTAGTGCAATAACAACCAGGAAGCTCTTCTTTCTACTGCTCCATGACCTATTTACTGCATAGCTGCTACACACTGGAGCTTAGAAAAGGGCTGAGTAGCTCACTTAACATTCTACAAACTGTAAACATTTAGGCTGGGGAAAAAAACCCAAACTATAGTAGTTCCACTTCTGTTTCCTTCACTCCATCAGCATGAAGTGGAGTCACTGGGAGAAAGCATTTTGTTTGGGAGCAAATACTTGGAAGGTCTAAGTTGAAGCAGAACAGTTATATAACACTGTGTAAGCCTGAAATTGGGTTACTAACGTTTGTCCTAGATGCTAAATTTGGCCTCTGGCCTCTTGTCCTGGCACTCAGCACTTCTCCTAGCTTGATTTTTTTTTTTTTTTTCTACCTCCTTTTTTCATTATTTTCCCAAGTTAGAATAGAATCAAGCAGGTTGGAAGAGACCTCCAAGATCATCCAGTCCAACTTATCGCCCAGCCCTATCCAGTCAACTAGACCATGGCACCAAGTGCCTCATAAGTTAAAGCATAATTATTGCTGTCTGGAACTCCCTTCCAGCCTGTGGCATTCCATGACCTGCAGCAAGCTAAGAAAGTTCTGCAGTGTAACAGGTCCTTACTCCTGTTTTCTGTCCCCAGGTTGCTAGGGTTTTTGTTTGAGTTTATTAAAGAGGTTTTGGCCAGTAGGACAAGGGAGGTTATTCTGCCCCTGTACTCAACACTGGTCAGGCCACACCTTCAGTGCTGTGTCCAGTTCTGGGCTACTCAATTCAGGAGAGATGCTGAGCTGCTGGAAGGTGTCCAGAGAAGGGCAACAAAGCTGGTGAGGGGCCTGGAACACAGCCCTGTGAGGAGAGGCTGAGGGAGCTGGGGGTGTGCAGCCTGCAGAAGAGGAGGCCCAGGGGTGACCTCATTGCTGTCTCCAACTCCCTGAAGGGAGGCTGTAGCCAGGTGGGGTTGGTCTCTTCTCCCAGGCAAGCAACAACAGAATAAGGGGACACAGTCTCAAGTTGTGCCAGGGGAAGTATGGGCTGGATGTTAGGAGGAAGTTATTGCCAGGGAGAGTGACTGGCATTGGAATGGGCTGCCCAGGGAGGTGGTGGAGTCACCATCCCTGGAGGTGTTCAAGCAAAGGCTGGATGAGGCACTTAGTGCCATGGTCTGGTTGATTGGCTAGGGCTGGGTGCTGGGTTGGAGTGGATGATCTTGGAGGGCTCTTCCAACCTGCTTGATTCTGTGATTCCATATGATTCTATGAAACCCTTTCTGGAAACTGGGAAGATGCCAGGTATAGAACCATAGAATCATTAAGGTTAGAAGAAACCTTTTATGATCATCAAGTTCAGCCATTAACACAGCTCTGCCAGGTCACCACAGTTCCGTGCCTTTGAAGCCCTTCCAGGGATGGGGACTCCACTACTACCTTGGGCAGCCTGGGCCAGGCCTTCACAACCCTCAAGGGGAAGAAATTGTTCCTCATGTCCAACCTAAACCTCCTCTGGTGCAAGTCGAGGCTGTTTCCTCTGTGAGTTATCTCAGTGGTCCTTGCTTCTTGGTCTCTTCAAAGCTATTCAGTGAGTTTGTAAGGTTTGGTGTTTGGATTTCCAAAGCTGTAATAACACCTCCAAAGAAGACTTGTGCAGTAAAAATGTATCTCTTCTGCTTTCTACTAGTTTGTTCAATGTGGAGGTAATGTTGGCAACCCTTTAGCTACCTTTCTGGCCATTAAAAATGGGATAGTGTTTAACCAGAGAATCACAGAATTGTTTGGCTTGGCAAAGCCCTCAAAGATTATTGAGTCCAACCATCAACCCAAGACCATCATGGCCATTAAACCATGTCCCAGGTGCCTTGTCCATGTTTTTCACCTCTAGGGATGGTGACTCTCCCACCTCCCTGGGCAGCCTGACTGCTCCATTTGCCACTTCCTCACTTCTGAGGTAACCAAGAGGTTCCCTACCACCATTACCAATTCAGGAACTTCTTGAATTTCTTTAGGTCTTTTTGATCATGACAATGGTTGCCTTACCTTTTAACATCCCAAATATATCCCAGAATCCCAACTTGGTGAGGATGGAAGGGACCTCTGGAGGTCATCCAGTCCAACAGGGGCACCCACAACAGTTTTCCCAGGATCACAGTGGCCAGTTGGGTTTGGCCATATGAGAACACAAAGGAATTGCTGCTGTCTGCTCTGCCTCTGGTGCAGTTGTGATTTGAATGATTCTTTCATCTACTCACCCCTCATGTTTTTGGGCAAGTTTTGGGTTAGTTAAATAATGCAGAGCAAGACAGGGCTGAGAGTGATCTTCTGTGCATCTCTTAGATGGCATTGGGTAGGCAGAGCATCACCTCCTGTTTCCCTAGGGGTTAGTGGTTTGGAAGCTAATCCACCTCGATTCCATGGGTTGTGTTCCTCTAATGCTTGGGTGCTTCACTTGAAACATTATACAAGGTTCAATCATTATCTAAGCAAACTTAAACAGGTCCTGATCAACACCCTTATCTCAGCAGCCAAGCATGTTGTCTCCTCAGGTGACACTTGAGAAGTGGATTGGGCCTATGGGGAGTGGTGCTTGTCCCCCTCCCCTCCCCTCCAAATCTTTGCCTCCTGCTGTAAGTCTCCTCCAGACGATCTTCCTCTCCATCTTTACAGTAAATACTCTGCTGTGTTTGTCCCCAGGGAGACTGCAGCTATGACCTGGAGGTGCAGCCTCATTTGCAGATGGGAGATGTTCATGTCAGAAGGAGGAAAAGCCATCTGGCCAGCAGCAGCTCAGTGATGGATCAGAAAGGATGCCCATCTGGAAAAGACATGGCACACAGGGCGAGAGGAAAAGCAGTTTCACCGGGTAGAAATGATGATGGGAGTGAACTCTTTGCCGCATTCAAAGTAACAAAGGCTCTCAAAAGAAGTTCAGGGTTAAAGGGGGATGTGCCTTTGTTGCCCCCAGACACCAATGCCTTGGCTTCTTCCTCAGCAAGACAGCTTCCTGCTGTTGAAAGCACTGACCAGGGCAGTCAAGAGGATGAGAAACTGGAGGTGACTTTTGACTTAAATGAGTCTTTTGACCTTTGTGACAACAGTGAGAGCCCTGAAATTCCTGACAGTGCAGCAAGGAAGGAATGCAGAGCTGTGGCTAAAGCTTGTAGGTCACTGGGGACAGCCCATGCAGATTCAGGTTATGGGAGCTTCACAGCTGAGAAATCACCTCTGTGCTCTAACTTATTTTATCTTCCTGAGTCATACCTGGATTCATTTGCTCTTGTGAGGCCAGCTGAGGAGCCTTCTTGGGTAAAGAACACATCTTCTCCTGTGAAAAGGCTTTTAGCACAGTCTCCTCCCTCTCTGAATCACCTTGATGCTTTTGAAAGCAGGCTGAGCAATGAGGAAACACCACAGCCCCTCCAAAAAGTGATTCCTGGTAGCTCTTCAGACAGGCTGCAGGACCAAGTCCTTCCTGTGGCTTCAGAAGCTGATGGTTCACTGCTGCTCTTTGAGCATCCTGAGCTGAGAGCCACCAGCGAATCGTGTGCTTCTGTCCCTGCCTGTTTGTCACAACCTGTGTCAGCTCCTGAGGCTGCTGCTGGTAAAGCTGAAGAGGAGGTTCCCTGGGATGACAGCTTTGAGGATCTGCTTGGCAATGAAGAATTCCCTGAAATCCAAAGGAAAACTCCAAATCACACTGAGACAAATAACCCTTCAAAGAAGAGTTTTGTCCAAAAGGATGAAGATCTGGAACTGAATAAGCAAGAAGTGAGGGTGGATGAGCAGAAGAGTGTCTGTTTAGTTGAAAATGAAAGTATTTATAAGGCAAACAATGCAAGTTTTACTGTGAGGAAGAAGCACTTCACACCCTCACCTGAACCCTACTTGATCATTGGGCCAGAGGCAGAACAAGGCCCCGAGTGGCTTCCTTCAGAGGTGAGCTGCCTGAATGCTAACAAAACCTGCAAGGAGCAACCAACCAACAGTAAACCCAGCACCATGGAGGTGTCAGGGGACACCACTGTGACCAAGCAGCTTCTGGACAATGATGATCTTTATGATTGTTCTCAAGAGCTCTTTTCTGTCAACTTTGAACTGGGGTTTTCCATTGAAGAGTGTGAGGATGAAATCCTTGAAGAAGATAACAGTAACACCAGAAAGTCAACCAGTACCTCAGGGACTCATGGAAATGTTAACTCCAAATTACTGGAGGACAGCCCCAGGCTTGAAATATCACCAAAATGGGATTGCAGGAGTCTTGAGAGAAGACACATCTCCACACCACTGCTCTTCCAGAGAAGGGACGTGAAGGACAGTGAAGGGGCTGAGAATGCTACCACCTCAGTGCCTTTCTTGGAGTCAGCAGGCAGAAGGAATGGAAAAGGATCACCTGAAGCTTTGGCTTTTGCACTTTCTACTCCAACACGTGGAAAGGTTCTGAAAAAGACTCCTAGGAATATCTTCTCTAGTGCCAAGAAGGAGATTCCAGAGGCAGAAAAAGTAAATAAAAGCCCTCACAGGCAGGACTGTGGGAGGTCAGCCATAGATACACTTGGTTCACCTTTAAGAGGAGCTGAAAACCTGGAAGACATCAACCTTCATCCCTTGTGTGTGTCTCCTGCTGCAGGTAGGGGTAGTGGAGGAGCAGTTAGTACTTTGTGCCTAAAGAAATAGAATCCAGAGAATTTTGGATCCTTTGGTTTTATGGCTTAGGTGGGAAGGATGAATCACAGCATCCCAAACTGGTGGGAGTGGAAGGGACCTCTGGAGATCATCCAGTCCAACCCCCCTTGCTAAAGCAAGGGCACCCACAGCAGCTTGTCCAGAATCACAATGGCCAGGTGGGTTTGGAATCTCTCCAGAGAAGGAGACTCTACAGCCTCTGTGGGCAGCCTGCTGCAGGGCTCCAGCAGCCTCATACCAAACAAGTTTCTCCTCCTGTTCAGATGGATCCTCCAGGCTTCCAGTTTGTGACATTGCCTCTTGTCCTGTCCCTGACATTGACAAGAGTCTGTCCCCATCCTGTTGCCTTCCACAGTCCTTGACCTATTACTGAGCATTGAAAAGATGCCCTCTGGGACTGCTCTTCTCCAGGCTCAGCAGCCCCAGGTCTTTCAGCACAGAGGTGCTCCAGACCTCTGCATCTTTGGAACCTCCACTGAACGCTGAGTGGGAAAAATTGAGTAGTTGTTACTACCCTAAGCACTGAATCAAAGCATTAACTACCTCCTATTGGTGCCTAAGGCAGCTTCTTTACCCTTCTTTCTTTCCTTTTCTTTGAATTTCTCTGATAGTCTTCGTATTTTCTGAAGATGGTTGATGGTTGAACGTCATCACCTCACTTCCTGAGTCATTACACCTTCAAAGTGATGTTTTGGTTTGCTGAATTCAAACCCTGTGATCTAATTAATAAATAATAGTAACAAAAATACATAAAATAAAATTGAAAAATAAAACCAAACCAAACCAACAAACTCAAAACAAACCTCTAAAGAACAACCAAACCAGTTCAGGCTTGATGTGGGCAAACTGATCTGGTTGGAAGTGTTCCTGTTTACTAGTGGGGAGTTGGACAAGATGATCTTTGAGGGTGCCTTGCACTACAAAGTAATCTGTGAAAATCAACAACAACAAAACCTTCAAACCAAACCAAACCCAAAAGGCTCCAAACAAACGGCAAGAAGAAATAAAGAAAGAGGAGGGGGTAAAAAAATCCCAACAACATCTCCCAAAAAAAGGCTGTACAGGGCAAGAGAATCATAGAATCAACCAGGTTGGAAGAGACCTCCAAGATCATCCAGTCCAACCTAGTACCCAGCCCTGGCCAGTCAACTAGACCATGAAGTGGGCTCAAGTTGTAGGGGAGAATTAGGTTGGAGATGAGGAACAATTTCTTCACAAAAGGCTTTTGAAGGCTTGACCCAGGCTCCCCAGGGCAGTGGTGGAATCCCATTCCTGGAGGCCTTTCAAAGCTGTGGAGATGTGATGCTGAGGGACATGGCAATGATTAATGGGGTTGGACTCGATATCATCTTGGAGATCTTGTCCAACCTTAATGGTTCCATGAAAAGGAAATGGAAAGTGGACCTTTTAGTGAGCTCTGGTTTTGTTTCAGTGCACTCAAAGTGGCGGGTATCACAAGAACACTTCCTGAAGTGTGACTCTTCACCTTTTAAGGGCTGCTTCTCTTGGTTTCATTCTTCACCTCTCACTTTCATAGAATCACAGAACCAGTCAGGATTGGAAGAGACCACAAGGATCAGCCACTTCCAAGCCCACTGCCATGGGCAGGGACACCTCACACTAGATCAGGCTGCCCACAGCCTCATCCAGCCTGGCCTTAAACACCTCCAGGGATGAGGCTTCCACCACTTCCCTGGGCAACCCCTTCCAGGCTCTTACCACCCTCATGCTGTACAACTTCTTCCTAACATCCAGTCTGAATCTACCCATTTCTAGCTTGGTTCCATTCCACCCACTCCTGTCACTCCCTGACAGCCTAAAAAGTCCCTCCCCAGCTTTCTTGTGGCCCCCTTAAGATACTGAAAGGCCACAATAAGGTCACATTGGAGCCTTCTCCTCTCCAGACTGAGCAGCCCCAACTCCCTCAGTCTCTCCTCACAGCAGAGCAGCTCCAGCCCTCTGCTCATCCTTGTGGTCCTTACCTAGACACCTTCCAGCACCTCCATAGCCCTCTTGTCCCAGGGGCTCCAGATCTGAATGCAGTATTCTAGGTGGGGTCTCAGCAGTGTGGAGTAGAGGGGAAAGATTTCTGTGTCTGTGCCTCCTGGGGTAATTACTTCCCCTCTGAGCCTCTCCAGGTTAGGAAGATTTATTGTCCATCTCAGCTGGAGATGGTTTATTTTGAGTAAGAAGGCTAAAAGGAACAATGTTTGCTGCACAGATCAATAATTAATCTTTGTTGGTACTGTGCTGAGAGGGAGAGAGGTTGTGATTGCTCATCTCCAGCAGCATTGTGTTGGGCACAATGACATCTCCTCAACCTGTGTGACTCTTGTTTTTCCTGCAGGACCCAGCAGTGAGAGTGAAGAAGAAATCGTTTTCCAGAGAAAACATAGGAGAAAAGTGAATGTTTTGAAGTCTCCTGATGTGAGTCTTGGAAAAAAGAGGCAAACAAAGAGCAGGCAAGCAAAGTGCTGAGCAAAAGAGCAGAGCAAAACCCCTCTCTGCAATTCTTTCTCTCTCCACAGGCTCTGAATGACTCCAATTTTGAGTCGCCCATCCACGCCGCCAGGAAGCGCCGACGGCCTCTGGACGTGGTGAGTGGGACAGGGGGGAAGCAGCTGCTTTATACAGGGGAGATTGCAGCTTCAGCTTCTGCCTTTGCTCTGTAGGACTGTTCTTATGGAAAATACAGTTAGAGGGGTGTTTGGGCTGGAAGAGCCCTCTGAGATCATAGAGAGCAACTGTCCAATCATAGAAGCAACCAGGTTGGAAGAGATCTTCAAGATCATCCAGCCCAACCTAGCACCCAGCCCTATCCAGTCAACTAGACCATGGCACTAAGTGCCCCAGCCAGGCTTGTCTTGAACATCTCCAGGGATGGCAAATCCACCACCTCCCTGGGCAACCCATTCCAATGCCAATCACTCTCTCTGGCAACAGCTTCCTCCTAACATCCAGCCTGAACCTCCTCTGGCACAAAATTCAGCACCACCTTGGCCATTAAACCATAGAACAGTTTACGTTGGAAGGGACCTTAAAGCTCAGCCAGTTCCAACCCTCTGCCATAGGCAGGGACACCTCCCACTAGAACAGGTCATGTAAGGCCTCGTCCAACCTGGCCTTAAACACCTCCAGGGAGGCTGTGGATCCACAGTCTCCCTGGGCAACCTGTGCCAGTGTCTCACCACCCTCACTGCAAACAACTTCTTGACATCCAGTTTCAATCTCTCCTCTGCCACTTTAAACCCATTCCTCCTCATCCTGTCTTTACAAGACTTTGTCAATAGTCCCTCCCCAGCCCTTCTGGAGCCCCCTTCAGATACTGGAAGGCCACTCCAAGTTCTCCTGGAAGCCTTCTCTTCTCCAGGCTGCAAAGCCCCAACTCTCTCGGCCTGTCCTCAGAGCAGAGCTGCTGCAGCTCTCTCAGCATCTTGGTGGCCTCTTCTGGACTGTCCCTAACCATTCCATGTCTTTCTTGTGCTGGGGGCTCCAGAACTGCACACAGGACTCCAAGTGGACTCTCATATCCCTACATGCTGTGTCCACATGTTTCTTGAACACCACCAGGAGAGGAGATTCCACCACCTCCCTGGGCAGCCTGTTCCAAAGGCAAATAATCTTCTGCCATCTGGCCTATGGTGTTTGAAGAAGTCTGCATTAGTAAGAGTGTGGCCAGCAGATCAGGGGAGGTTCTCCTTCTCTGCTCTGCCCTACTGGGGTCACATCCATAGTCCTGGGTCCCATTCTGGGCTGCCTCAGGGCAGTTGCCTGTCTGACTGTGTTTGGTTGTGCAACATTTCCCTAGTCTGACATGTCCAGTGATGACAGCAGCATGGATTTTCAGAAGAGCACCAGGAGAACCACAGACACCAGCTCAGCAGCTGCTGACAGAAACCAGCTGAGAAGCGCAAAACGGCAGAAGGTCAAGAGCAGTTTTCCACGCAGGGTATGTGCTGTCAGGTAGCTCTCTTCAGACCTTGAAGGTCACACCTGGAGCAGTTTGCATTGAAGTTGTAATGTTGATGACTGCTGTGCTTTGGAGCTGGCTCTGCAGTTCAAGAGAGATGGAATTGCTGGAGAGAGTTCAGTGGGGACTGCAATGAGGCTGAGGGCCTGGAGCATGTACCCGAGATGTCTCCTGAACTGCAGTTCATGTCAAATGCCTCATTTCCCTGAATAATCCCAGGATCCCAGCATGCTGGGGTAGGAAGGGACCTCTGGGGCACCCACAGCAGCTTGCCTAGGATCACAATGGCCAGCTGGGTTTGGAATCTTTCCAGAGAAGGAGACTCCACAACCTCTCAGGGCAGCCTGCTTCAGGGCTCCAGCACTCTCACACCAAGCAAGTTTCTCTTCATCTTCGTGTGGAACCTCCTGGGTGCCAGTTTGAGCCCATTGCCCCTTGTCCTGTTCCTAGGCACCACTGACAAGAGTCTGGCCTCATCCTCTTGCCCCTCCCACATCCTTTAGCTCTTGCTCAACATTGAGAAGATGCCCTTTGGCGCTTCTCTTATCCATGCTGAACAGCCCCAGGTCTCTCAGCCTTTCCTCCTTCCAGAGATGCCCCAGGACCTTCAGCATCTTTTGAGGCTCCACTGGAATCTCTCCAGTAGTTCTGTCTCTGCTCCTTTCTAACAAAGCCAGGAGCAACCAGTTCCTTTGGTAACAAAATCCTCCCTGAGTTGCTCCAAGACCTTCAGCATCTTTGGAGCTTCTCTCCAGTAGTTCTGTCTGTGTTCCTTCCTGACAAAGCCAGGAGCAACCAATTCCCTTGGTAATGAAGTGAAGAGAATGAGTTGTCCCATAACCAGTTCTCTCCAGCTGCCATTACTGTGTGAAAACCAGTAAGATGCCATCAAGCTGCTCAAGTGCTTGCTGTGAGTTCAAGCTAAGACAGATAGAAGGAAAAAGGATAGGATAGGAAAGGATAATGCAACACCTAAAGCATTCTCATCAGCTTTTGTCAGGCTCTGTCTCTCTTAAACTGGGGAGCCCAGAACTGGCTATGTGTAACATTAATTAATTAGCAGCCAGCTGCTAACTACAATTTAATTATGCTTTTCTCTTTTAGCATGCAGCAAGACAGTTTCTAGATGAGGAAGCTGAGCTGTCTGAAGAAGATGCAGAGGTTGTCTCATCTGATGAGAATGATGATACAGACAATGAGATGAGCTCTTCCCTTGCTCAGTTCCTGAACGACGAAGCAGAGGTCACACAGGTGTTGAATGGTGAGTGAGGAGTTTTGGGGCTGGTTTGAAGGCAAGGGATGTTGTGTTTGATGGGCACAGCCTTTTGGTCAGCTAATGCAGGATCATTAAGGACCTCATGTCTGTCTACAGCTACCTGAAGGGAGGTTGTAGCCAGGTGGGGGTTGGGCTCTTCTCCCAGGCAATCAGCAATAGAACAAGGGGACACAGTATCAAGATGTGCCAGGGCAGGTTGAGACTGGATGTTAGGAGGAAGTTGCTGGCAGAGAGAGTGATTGGCATTGGAATGGGCTGCCCAGGGAGGTGGTGGAGTCACCATCCCTGGAGGTGTTGAAGCAAAGCCTGGATGGGGCACTTAGTGCCATGGTCTAGATGACTGGATAGGGCTGGGTGCTAGGTTGGACTGGATGCTCTTGGAGGTCTCTTCCAACCTGGTTGATTCTGTGATTCTGTGAAAAGTCCTCCAAGAGCATCAAGACCATTTTTGCTGTGCTTAGGTGAGCACATATTTTTGCACCATTTTTATTTCAATCAGCAGGAGCTGTCTAAAGAAAGACTGCAGTGAAAGAATGTTTTTTTCTGTCTACCTTATGTTCATAATGCAGATGAACTTGTAGAGCAGAGGAAAATCCACCCAAACTTGGCCAAAACAAAGAAAGCTTTGGAAAATGGCAGTGAACAGATTTATGGAATCACAGAATGGCTTTGATTGGAGGAGACCTCTAAGCTGCCAGGTCTCCACTAAACCTTGTCCCTCACCTCCGCAGTTCCATGGCTTTGAAACCCCTCTAGGGATGGACTGCACCACTGCCCTGGGCAGCCTGAGCCAGACTCTGACAACCCTCAAAGGGAAGCAATTTTTCCTGCTGTCCAACCTAAACCTCCTCTGGGGCAACTTGAGGCCATTTCAAGTTGTGCTAGGGGAGGTCTAGGCTGTATGTCAGGAGGAAGTTGTTGGCAGAGAGAGTGATTGGCATTGGAATGGGCTGCCCAGGGAGGTGGTGGAGTCACTGACCCTGGGGGTGTTCAAGCAAAGCCTGGCTGAGGCACTTAGTGCCATGGTCTGGTTGATTGGCTAGGGCTGGGTGCTAGGTTGGACTGGATGAGCTTAGAGGTCTCTTCCAACCTGCTTGATTCTAGGATTCTAGGATTTCCTCTTGTCCTGTTCTTGTTCCTTGGGAAAAGAGACCAACCCCACCTAGCTCCAACTTCCTTTCAGGAATTACTGAATAAGGAGAACAGTATTCAATGAAAATATGAATCCTTCACAACAGTTCTTCCTTTTCTCTTCCTGCTTGCTTTCAGACTGTGAGATGAAAGGAGTTTACCTGAAATCCGTGCGTAGTCCAGCTCTGGGCACCAGCTACAGAATGGTCCATCGTGAATTCAACAGTGCAGCCATTTTCTCATTCCAATGGAAGGAGATCATAGTGTCATAGTGTCAGACAAGTTGGAAGAGACCTCCAAGCTCATCCAGCCCAAACTAGCACCCAGCCCTAGCCAATCAACCAGACCATGGCACTAAGTGCCTCGTCTAGTCTTGTCTTGAGCACCTCCAGGGATGGCGACTCCACCACCTCCCTGGGCAGCCCATTCCAATGCCAATCACTCTCCCTGGCAACAACTTCATCCTAACAGCCAGTCTCAACCTGCCCTGGCACATCTTGAGACTGTGTCGCCTTCTTCTGTTGCTGGTTGCCTGGGAGAAGAGCCCAACCCCACCTGGCTACAGCCTCCCTTCAGGTAGTTGTAGACAGCAATGAGGTCTGCCCTGAGACTCCTCTTCTGCAGGCTGCACACCCCCAGCTCCCTCAGCCTCTCCTCATAGGGTTTGTGTTCCAGGCCCCTCCCCAGCCTTGCTACCCTTCTCTGGACACCTTCCAGCACCTCAACATCTCTCTTGAATTGAGGAGCCCAGAACTGGACACAGCACTCAAGGCGTGGCCTCACTAGTGTTGAGCACAGGAGCAGAATAACCTCCCTTGTCCTGCTGGCCACACTGCTCCTGAGCCAGCCCAGGATGCCATTGGCTCTCCTGCCCACCTGGGCACACTGCTGCCTCATCTTCAGCTACTATCTACTCCAGTTCTCTTTTTGCCTGGCTGCTCTCCAGCCACTGTGTCCCCAGCCTGTAGCAGTGCTTGGGGTCGTTGTGGCCAAAGATGACTTCTCCTTGTGAAATTCCAATGACCTCTGACCATGCTTAAATTTTAATCCTGCTCTGAAGTCTGATTGCAGCTGTGCTTTTCCCTCCAGGCAAGCAGCAATGCTGAGATGAGAGGTCATGTTTGCTCTAGAAATTACAAATTGAGTTCCTGAAATATCTAGGAGATGCTAGGGCTGCTATCTAGCAGTGCTTCTGACTGCTCCTCAGCACTCTGCCTGAGTGCCTCTTGCTGCCCACTGTCCCTGAAGACTGACTCTTGACTAGAGTCCAGCAGAAGGGCCTAGAGCATCTCTGGGAGGAGGAAAGGCTGAGAGACCTGGAGGGCATTGAGCATGAAGAAAAGCAGCCCCAGACGACATCTTAGTGCCCAGCAAGAGCTAAAGCGTGGGGGCAATAGGATGGGGCCAGACAGTGGTGCCCAGGCACAGGACAAGGGGCACGAACTGGAAGCCAGGAGGTTCATCTGAAGATGAGGAGAAACTTGTTTGGTGTAAGGGTGCTGGAGCTCTGCAGCAGGCTGACTAGAGGTTGTGGAGTCTCCTCTGGAGAGGTTCCAAAACCACCTGGACATTGCAATCCTGGCCAAGCTGCTGTGGGTGTCCCTGGTTTATCCAGAGGGATTGGGCTGGATGACCTGCAGAGGTCCTTTCCAACCCCACTGTGCTGGGATTCAGTGAATAAAGAGCCTTAGGTTTAAAGACAAGGACAATGCACTGGGGTTATTAAGACACACACAGAACTTCAAAGCCTGCTCACTGATCATTTGCCAGGAGCTCACAAGATGGGACTTGAGCAAAGTGGCCTGGTGGAAGGTGTCCCTGCCTGTGGCAGAGGGGTTGGAGCTAGATGATCTTTAAGGTCCTTTCCAACCCAGACCATTCTATGAATCTGTGACTCAATGACCACACAGCCTCAGCTCATGCTGTCAGTTTTATGGTTGCTTCAGCTGAGGTTCTGCAGAACTAACCATGCTTGAGCTTTCCTTTCACCTCACACATTGCACACATTTGTGTGTGGGTTGGTTTTGAGCAGCAAAGTGCATGTATGGAGAGGAGCAGAAGCATTACAGGCCTTCAAAACTTCCCAGGTTTGGTGCTTTTCTTCCCCCTCCCAGATTCCTGAGCAAGACCAGACTTATGCAGAAGACAGCTTCTGCGTGGGAGAGGAGGAAGAGGAGCTTTGCCCAAAAAGTGAATCTAGTGAGGAAGAAGTGAGTGTGAATTTTGATCTCCTGCACAATGAGACCTTCGCTGGTGGGAGGAAGCAGTACCTGACGCGCCGCAGGAGGAGGCTAAACCAGGCCAGCGTGGAGGAGACCTGCTCTGTCCCGCTTCAGAAGAAGAAACCATCCCGAATTGTTGTCCTCAGTGACTCCAGTGGGGATGAAACCAGCAGCAGCAGAGAGAAGCTAGTGAGAGGGGATGAAATCAGCAGCAGCAGCAGAGAGAAGCCTGTGAGACCAGACTGTTTGAGGGCAGAACAGCAAAACAAGTCACCTGAGGTGCTGCCTTCAGCCTCCTCTGTTCAGCGTGAAAGAACTGCTGGGGATGTGATTGCTCAGCAGTCTGGGAAGGACAAGAGGGACTTACTTCTTGGGTTGAGGGCTTCAAAATCTGAAATGCTGGATTTTCACCCAGAGCATCGTGGCAGGAGGACAGGCTCTCCATCCACTGTTCCTGAGCTGGGGAAGGAAAATCTCCAGGCTCCCCCTGAGGTTGGTATCTGCTCAGTACAACATTTCCTCTCACCTCACATTTTGCTAGGTTATGAGAAGCTGCAGAGGCTTCAAGCCTGGAAGTATTAACACCCAAATTGGATGAGCCCTTGAGCAACCTGATCTAGTGGAAGGTGTCCTTGCCCATGGAACTAGATGATCTTTAAGGTTCTTTCCAACCTAAACCATTCTATGATCCTCTCACCTCGCATTGTGGTAGATGATCCCACATGTGGGAACCTGTCCTGGTGGTGTTCTGTTGTCTCAGAGGCTATCAGCAATGCAGTAGTGACAGGTGACAGGTTTTGGTGGGTCCATTCTGCTCATGCTGCTTTACATCGTCACTCTTTCCTTTGGTGTAGACCTTTTTTGTACTCACAGTGTAGCTTGGAAAGTGTCTTGGTAGGAGATGAGAAACAGTCCTGATTCTGCTCCTCAGGATGGATGTGGATCTGTTTCAGACAGCACACAGTGTCCACTGGTCCATAAAATCACAGAATGGGTTGGGAGGGGCCTTCAAGATCATCCAGTTCCAACCTGCCACCTGTGGGCAGGGAAACCTTCCACCACACTACGTTGCTCGAGGCCTCATCCCACCTAACCTTGAACACCTTCAGGGAGGGAGCATCCTTGACCCTCCCAGGGCAACTTGTGCCACCCTTGCTGTAAAGAATTTCTTCCTAATCCCCAGTCTAAATCCCTTGGGTTTAAGATTTTATTATCTGGAGTGAAACCCAAGGTGGAACCTTGCAATCATCAGAAGTTGAAAGCCAGTATTGATGTTCTTGGCACATTATTCTTCAACCTCATCCTTCTGTGATCTCTGAGGAACCCTGATTCTTACCACAGGTGGAGAGCTCCTTGAGCAGTGCCTGCAGGAACCCTTCAGTTCCACCTCCCTCTTATTCCGTGAAGACCTCTGCGTCTCCAGCTCCGTTTCCACCTGCTCCTCTTGAGAAGCCCCAGCCCCCTTCCCTCTGCATTCTAGCAGACAGCAGAGAGATCTCCTCTGGAGCTGAGGTGATCTCCTCTTTGAAGGCACTGCACAGCATGAAGGTGCAGGTTTGCTCCCTGGGCAGCGGTGATTATGTGGTCAGCAACCGCCTGGCTGTGGAGAGGATGTTTCTGTCCGAGCTGCTGAGCCCAGCCAGCAGGAACAAGGTCAC
The DNA here is from genome assembly GCA_013400475.1 of Tricholaema leucomelas. Classification (NCBI taxonomy): domain Eukaryota; kingdom Metazoa; phylum Chordata; class Aves; order Piciformes; family Lybiidae; genus Tricholaema lacrymosa; species Tricholaema leucomelas. Next base: position 50,678 of record WAAF01010019.1, on the reverse strand, counting down.
CCACAAGATCCAGTGCCTACAAAGCACCTTTGAGAGGGTCTGTGTGATTGTGGAGAAGGACAGGGCAAAAGCAGGTGGGTGCTGCCAGCTGGGGAACCGTGGGAACACACTGGGTTTGTGTTTGGTACAGGACAGAAAATAGATGGAAACCCATCTTGGGGGCACAGCTTTGCTTTGGTGGCACAAATGGAATTGCTCAGCTGTGGAAATGAGCACAGAACTGGTCACTCTGTCCACTTGGTGTCCACTTTGTTCCCTCTACTCTCATTAGGCCATTTCCTGAACACTGCTGCTTTCTTCTTTGCCAGCATCTAACATTTGTGGTTCTACCAAACCTCTTGTAGCTTTATCAGCTTTATCTTGTCCTTTATCAGGTGTTCCTCTCAATCTTCTCTCCTACTGACATTGCTCAATTCAACCTCTCCTGTAGCTCAGTAAATCCAGCTCCTCTGCTCCTCCTGTCTCCTTCAGCTCTGGCTCCTCCTGTCCTCTTCAGACGTTTTCCCTCATCTTGTTTTCAAGCTCCTGTGGATGGATCAAATCCATTCATGGTTCTACAAGTGTTGGAGGCCAGGCTGTTTGGGACTCCAAGCAGCCAGTTGCAGGTGTCCTTGCTGATTGCAGTGGGGCAGGACTGGATGAGCTTTGAGGTCCCTTCCAACAAAAACGAGTCTGTGACTATCAAAGCAGGGCATCTTTGAGCTGTTTTCATAGAATCATGGAGTTGGAGGCCTATGACTGGTGAGGTCCCACAGGGGTCAATACTGGCACCACTTCTGTTCAATGTATTCATCACTGACCTGGCTGAGGGCACAGAGGGCACTGTCAGCAAGTTTGCTGATGACACCAAGCTGGGTGCAGTGGCTGCCACAGCAGGAGGCTGTGCTGACATTCAGCCAGAGTGGGACAGGCTGGAAGGGTGGGCAGGGAGAGATGGAATGAAATTCAACAAGGGCAAGGGGAGAGTCTGGCACCTGGGAAAGAGCAGGGAGCAGCATAGGCTGGGGACTGAGCTGTTGGAAGGAAGGGGAAAAGAATCTGGGGGTCCTGGTAGATGGGAGGATGACCATGAGCCAGCAATGTGCTCTGGTGGCCAGGAGGGCCAATGCCATTCTGGGGTGGATTAGAAGGGCTGTGGTTAGCAGGTGGAGAGAGGTTCTCCTGCCCCTCTACTCTGCCCTGCTGAGGCCACATCTGGAGTACTGTGTCCAGTTCTGGGCCCCCCAGTTCAAGAGGGACATAGAAGTGCTTNGGGGTTGGACTGGATGAGCTTTGGAGATCCCTTCCAGCCCCTGACATTCTGTGATCATCCAGTCCAACCCCCCTGATAAAGCAGAGGCATCTAGAGCAGCTTGCTCAGGATCACAATGCCTAGACTATGGTGAGATCCTGCTCTTACAGGGAGTTGGACTGGATGAGCTTTGGAGGTCCCTTCCAGCCCTTGACACTCTGTGATTCTGTGGTTGTTTTGGTTGGAGAAGACCTCTAAGATCATCAAGTCCAACCTTCAAGCCAACACCGCCATGGTCATGAAACCATGTCCTGAAGTGCCTGGCCCACGTTTGCTAACAGCTGGGCAGCAGTGCTTCTGTTAGCTGTGTCACACTGCTTTCTCACTGGCTTCTCACTCAGATCTCTGGGTTTGCACTCTGCAGGAGAAACGTCTCGCATCTGCCAGAGAACACAGTACTACGATGGTGTCCTCGCAGCCTTGGTCCAGGCTGGAGTGCGAATTCTCTTCAGCTCTTGCCAAGAGGAAAGTGCTGCTCTGCTGAAGGACCTGGCTTTGGTGGAGCAGAGGAAAAATGCTGCCATTTGTGTGCCAACAGAGGTGGAGTGTCACAGGAGGGAAATGCTCAGCTTCTACCTGACCATTCCCAACCTCAGCTACCCAGCTGCTCTCAACATGTGCCATCGCTTCAGCTCCCTCAAGGAGCTGGCCAACAGGTAACAGTCCAGAAGCTGCCTTGGGGTCTGACTGCTTTGCCTGCTCTGCCTTGTCCAGGACCTCCCCCTGGGGGGAGTTGCTTAGGGAGATCTTCTCTCTGCATAGCTGTTAGAACCATATTAAGATCATTAAGTCCAACCCTATACCTAACATTGACAAGTCCACCACTAAATCGTGTCCCTCAGTACCACATCTCCATGTCTTTGAAACCCTCCCAAGGATGGAGACTTCACCACTGCTATGGGCAGCCTGGGTCAGGCCTTGACAACCCTTTTGGGGAAGAAATTGTTGCTCATGTCCCACCTAAACCTCCCCAGGTGCAACCTGAGGCCATTTCCTCTTGTCCCTCGGTTGTTCCTAGGGAGAAGACACCAACCTCCACTGGGCTCAAGGAGCTGTAGAGAGACAGAAGGTCTCCACTCACCTGCCTTTTCTCCAGGCTAAACAACTCCAGCTCCCTCAGCTGCTCTTCATCACACCTTTTCTCCAGACCCTCCAGGAGCTCTGTGGCCCTTCTCTGGACACACTCCTGTTACTTCCAGAGCTCCTCAGAAGCTTTCCTGTCTCCTCATGACTCCTTCTTTTCATGCATTTTAGTTGTTTCAAGCTGAGCAGACCCAGGCCATACCCTGGCCCTACTCTCACCATCCTTCCCCTTTTGCCTTACCTTTCCCTCTCCCCTTCCACAGCTTTCCATTTCATCTGCAGCTTTCTCGCTTAGGCTGGTGTGCTCATAGCCCTCAGGCACCTGCTGAGGTGACCACCAGCAGTTCCTCATCTTCCCTTTGCACTCTTGCTCCCTCCCTGGAGGTGTTCAAGGCCAGGTTGGATGAGGCTTCCAGCGACCTGTTTTAGTGGGAGGTGTCCTTGCCTACGACAGGGGGTTGGAACTGGCTGAGCTTTGAGGTCCCTTCCAACCTAAACCATTCTATGACACTTCTTGCCTTATTGTCCTGGTCTGATGTCCTAAGCTGCAGCTGAAAGTGTCCTCCTGCTGTGGTCTCTTACAGTTCCCCTGTGGAGATTGCTGCTGGTGCCCAGGTCAGTGCACAGAAGGCAGAGGAGATCTTCCACTACCTCCACTATGGCTTTGACCTGCACATGCTGCCTGACAATGCCAGTGCCAAGGGGAGAAGCAACACCAAGAATTGAGGGGGTAAAAGGGGGCTTGGGGACTCCTCCCCTCCGCCCCTAAAGCTGTTTTCTTTTAACTGCACTTTATGGAGTTGTGGGTCACTGTAAAATACTGTAAATAAATCCTTGTGGAAACATCAAGGGGGATGAGGTGCTACATCCAGATCTCACCCAAAGGATGGTTCTAACCCCACCAGGGTCACAGCCTTGGCTGCTGTGTCACACAGACCCACGTCAATACAGGGCTGACCACGTGGAGCACTCTAAGCAGAGGTTTGTGTTGTCTGGGAATGTTCATCCCTTTAAAAAGGACAATTATGACTGAAGGGTTTTGGTGGAGCCAGAAAGGAGGGGACAGAACCAGCCTACAGTCACTCAGAGGGCTGGAGCAGCTCTGCTATGGGGACAGGCTACAAGAGTTGGGGCTCTGCAGCCTGGAGAAGGCTTTCAGGAGACCTTGGAGTGGCTTTCCGGTATTTGAAGGGGGCTACAGGAGGGCTGGGGAGAGACTACTGACAAGGTCTTGTCATGACAGGATGAGGAGGAATGGGCTTAAAGTGGCAGAGGGGAGATTGCAACTGGGTGTTAGGGAGAAGTTGTTTGCAGTGAGGGTGGTGAGACACTGGCACAGGTTGCCCAGGGAGGTTGTGGAGCACAGGAGCACAGAATGATCACATTCGGTGCTCCTGTGCTCCACAACCTCCCTGGAGGTGTTCTAGGCCAGATTGGATGAGGTCTTGAGCGACCTGTTCCAGTGGGAGGTGTCCCTGCCTATGGCAGGGGTTTGGAATTGGCTAAGCTTTGAGGTCCCTTCCAACCTAACCCATTCTGTCTGCTCCAAGATGGGTACCCACAGTTCCTAGGAAAAATTAGAATTCCCAAACGTTCCTCCTCCCTGTCCAGAACACTGAGAGTTTGGCGAGATGTCTGGGCCCAGGGCAACAAGTAACTTCTCTTGATCTTAGGTGGCCTCAGAGCTGTCCTCCCCTGTGACCACCCCTCCCCCGTCTCCTGCTCTGGCGCTGAAGACCTCAGCACGCAGCTCGCTGCTGCCGCGCTGTGGCTATGTGGCAGAAGGACACTTGGTGCAGACCTCAGCACGCAGCTCGCCGCTGCCGCACTGTGGCTATGTGGCAGAAGGACACTTGGTGCAGGCCTCAGCACGCAGCTCGCTGCTGCCGCACTGTGGCTATGTGGCAGAAGGACACTTGATGCAGGCCTCAGCACGCAGCTCGCTGCTGCCGCGCTGTGGCTATGTGGCAGAAGGACACTTGGTGCAGACCTCAGCACGCAGCTCGCTGCTGCCGCCCTGTGGCTATGTGGCAGAAGAACACTTGGTGCAGACCTCAGCACGCAGCTCGCTGCTGTGGCTATGTGGCAGAAGAACACTTCGTGTGGATTCCTTCCTATCCCATCACCGCTTCGACTTGCAAAGGCCCAGTCCAACCTGAACCATTCTGTGATGTTTTGATGATTCCATCCCTTCCTGGAACGCGTTGAAGGAAAGGCAAGGAGCAGGGAGAAATCACCTCGCTGAGGCCTGAGTGAGGCACCAGCATGGACCAGCACCGAGCTAGTGGCACACATTCAACATCTTTAGCAACCTAGATGAAGGGACAGGGTTGAACCCTCGGCCAGTTTGCTGATGACATCAGACTGGAAGGAGTGGCTGACGCCCATCAGGCTGTGCCATTCAATGTGACCTGGCCCAGCTGGAGCGCTGCGGGGGATGACTTCATGAAGTTCAACAAGGGCTAATGTAGAGTCCTGTCCCTAGGGAGGAACCTCCTGCAGCAGTACAGGTGAGAAGTGTCCTGCTGGAAGCAGCTCTGTGGAGAGGGACCTGGGTTTGCTGGTGGATAAGTGCACCAGGAGCCAACAGTGTGCCCTTGCAGCCAAAGGGCTCCTGGGGGGCATAAAGGAGTGTGGCCAAGAGGTCAAGGGAGATTCTCTTCCCCCTTGTCCCTAGTGAGGCTATAGTTGGGAGTCCTGGGTCCTTTCTGGGCTCCTCAGTTCAAGAGACAGGGAACTACTGGAGAGTCCAGTGGAGGCTCTAAAGCTGCTGAGGGGCCTGGAGCATCTCTGTGAGGAGGAAAGGCTGAGAGACCTGGGCTGTTTAGCATAGAGAAGAGCCCCACAGGGCATCTTTTCAAAGCTCAGCAGGAGCTAAAGGACATGTAGGGGGCAGGAGGATGGGGCCAGATTCTTGTCAGTGGTGTCCAGCAACAGGACAAGGGGCACAAACTGGAACCCAGGAGGTGCCCTCTGACTACAAGGAGAAACTTGTTTGGTGTGAGGGTGCAGGAACCCTGGAGCAGGCTGCCCAGAAAGGTTGTGGAGTCTTCTCAGGAGGGACTGCAAATGTACTTGGCTCTTGTGATCCTGGGCAAGCTGCTGTGGGTGCCCTCCTTTAAGCAGGGGGAGTAGGCTGGGTGATCTGCAGGGGTCCCTTCCAGCTTCCACCCTGCTGTCTTTATTGATAGGTGTTTATTAGAAACCCAAGAGGACAGAAAAGTTGCAGACCCAGCTAAGAGAGAGAGCGAGATTGTGCACACTTTCTCCTCTCCAAAGACTCAGAGGTGACCTAAAGTCTGCTTTTTTATTACATCAATGAAATGTAAAAAGAGAGTCCTCTCCTGGAGAGCTCCAAGAAGCCATCCTTGTTAGGCTTTGCCTTTACAAATTTATTTTACAGCTATAGCTCCAGAAGATCTTTTCTCTGAAATTGAAGCCAAATGAAATGTTCATTTCTCCAGTCTTCAGGAGAAAGACAGAATCAGGGAGAAGGAACCTGGGCAAGGAAGTAGCACTCAGTACAGACAGGAAGGGACAGAGGTGTTGGGACAGGCAGTGAGCTGAGAGTGGCATCAGAAGAAAGATGCAGAAGTGTTGAGCTGGTAAAATCAAAAAGAGAAGTAATCATCATCCTGTTCCCCCTCCTCAGAGTCTGCTGTCTCTACCACAAAGAAGTTCTCCATGTCAGCAGCTGGGGTCACCTCTGCAGAGAGAAACATAGGGGAGTTTAGTGCATGGTGGGCTTGAAAAGCTACTCCAGGAGGTCCAAAAAGCCAACAGGTTCAGCAGAAAGAGCCTGCAGACCAAGAAGCCCACAGTGATGTTTGAGGTGAGGTTCAAGGAGGCCCCAAAAGCAACCTGGTCTAGCAGCAAGGTGTCCCTACCCATGGCAGGGGAGTTGAAAAGTAGAGGATCTTCAAGGTTCCTTCCAACCCAGACCGTTCTAGAATAGGAAGGTGAGGGAAGCTTGAAACAAGGAGAGACAAAGAGAACTTACTTTGGGTACAGATGAACTTGGTTCTGCGTGAAGCTGGTGTGCCCAGCACTGCTGCAGCCTGAGGGAGAGGACAGAGAGGGTCTGCTCAGACACATGCATCCCAGTACAGAGCAGCTGAGGGAACTGGAACAGGATGGGTCCTGCACTGCACTTGAGCTGCCCAGTCACTGGGCTGCACTGTCACAAGAAACTCAGTAGACAAGAGGAAATGACCTCAAGTTGCCCCAGGGGAGGTTTAGGTTGGACATGAGGAACAACTTCATAGAATAGTTCGGGTTGGAAAGGGCCTCAAAGCTCATCCAGTTCCAACCCCTTGCCCTAGGCAGGGACACCTTCCACTAGAACAGGTTGCTCAAGGCCTCATCCAACTTGGCCTTGAACACCTCCAGGGAGGTTGTGGAGCACAGAAGCACGGAATGTGATCTTCACTTCTAACCATTCCATGTTTCTACACAGGCTCACAGGACGTCAGGGGTTTGGAAGGGATCCAAAGAGCTCATTGAGTCCAACCCCCATGCCACAGCAGGACCACACAATCTAGCTCAGGTCACACAGGAACACATCCAGGCAGGCCTTGAAAGGCTCCAGAGAAAGAATGTCCACAACTTCTCCAGGGAACCTGTTCCAGTGCTCTGGGACCCTTACAGGAAAGAAGTTGCGCCTTGTGTTGAGCTGCAACCTCCTGTGCTGCAGCTTCCATCCATTGCTCCTTGTCCTATCCCAGGGAGCAGTGAGCAGAGCCTGTCCCCCCCCGCTCCCGACCCCCACCCCCCAGATACTGATAAACATTGATTAAATCCCCTCTCAGTCTTCTCTCCTCCAGACTAAGCAGCCCCAGGTCCCTCAGCCTCTCCTCATCAGGCAGTGCTCCAGTCCCCTCATCATCCTCCTAGCCCTCCACTGGACCTTCTCCAGCAGATCCCTGTCCCTCTGAAACTATGGAGCCCAAAACTGAAGGCAGTGCTCAAGATGAGGTCTCAGCAGGGCAGAGTGGAGGCAGAGGAGAACCTCCCTTGATCTGGTGGATACGTTCTTCTTTATGCACCCCAAGATCCCATTGGCCCTTTTGGCCACAAGGGCACATTGCTGTCCCATGTTTCAAAACCCTTCCATGGATGGGGACTCCTCCACTGCCTTGGGCAGCCTGGGCCAGGCTTTAACAAACCTTTCCATGGAGAAATTGTTCCTTATGTCCAACACCAGACCTGTTCTCCAGACCCTTCATTGCCCTTTTCTGTCTACAAAGTGTAGTCCCAAAACCCATCATGCTGGCAGGAGGTCGGGGGTGGTTCCTGGTCTGCAGTCCCAGCATTCCTCTGCCTAAGCAACAAAGCTTGGGCTGATCAAGGTGGATCTGGGCAGCACTGAAGGGATGCAACATTACCGACTTCTTGATGTTGTCCCAGGTGCCCCTGCTGCCCTGCTTCTGCATCCTGAAGATGTGCTTGTCGTAGTCCTTCCTGCAGAGACAACCCTGCACTTTAGTGCCTCCACCCTGCTGCACACAGGTAGAGGCAGTAGACAGCTCTAAGGTGATCACCAAAACCAGCTGCTGGTCACCTTAGTGTGACAGCAGCTGTGGGAGGGGTTCATCAGAGGACACAGTTACCAGGAAAAGCTCCACCATTTCCCAGAGGAAGCTCATTGCTTGGCCTTTAGAGGAGATGCTTCCATTTCAGTTAGCTTAGTTGCTTCAACTTGACAAAGAGATTGAGACTCAAAAGGAGTAGAGGAAGCTGTGCTGAGACTGAAGCTCAAACTACCACTTTCTCCAAGAGGAAGAACATTTAATGGACACTTTTTGTGGCCCGTGGTCACTTTACTGCTCACACTGCCAAAGCAAAGAGCTCCTCCCTAAGATTCCCTGCACACACTGAATCTGGAAGTAACCTGGTGTCCCACTTCCAGGAGTGCTCCTTCTTAGAAGACAAAAAGACAACCTTAGAGAAAACCCAAAGCAAAAGGTGAGCAGAGGACAAGGGAATGAGTTCCTACCTGTTGATGGGTGCCAGCATGCCTGGGCTGATGTGCTCACACTGTGGGGTTTTTGCCATGGGGAAGATGACTGAGGAAGGTGTGATGGGGTTGTCCTTAAGTGCAAAGACATCATCATCATCATCTTGGCTTCCACACAACCTTGGCAACTGCAAAGGCACATCAGAGCCATCAGTGACCTGCCCTTCTTAACACATCTGCTGAGAAGGCTTCTCACTGGTCTGTCTCATTGCGTCCCTTGTCCACAAATGGAGGCGATCCAGCCCTGCTCCAGTCCCTTCTTGACTCCACCATGTGCTGTCAAGAGCCAGATGCACAGCAGCCAGGTGGGAAGGTCTCCACACAGCAGCTAATTGATGCTTCTGTCTTGCTCCCTCTGCTCCTTCCATTGATTGCCAACATTTTCTGGCCTTTTTTGGCTACTACATACCCCCCAGAAGAATTTCTGACTAAAAGTACAGGATCAAAGTTGGCCATCACTGATCAGGAGGAGGATCTGAGTGGGCTATACACAGGACAGGGACTTGAAGGTTACTCAGTGAATTTCTGGTCTCTTTGCTTTGAAGAGGGAGAAAAACTGGAAAGGTTCAGAGATTTACCTTTACTCTTATGTTCTGAAAGGGCGTAGCAGTGAAAACGTCATCATGGTTGTCCTTTGGCAGATGGTCCAGGAAGTCTCTCATCTGCTGCTTCCTCTTGAACGTTCCCACTTTGGCAGTTATCATCACTGGCTCCTCCTTACCTACAAGAACCAAAACATCCCTTGTTCTAAGGCAGCAGGGACATGGTTTGACAACCCACCAATTACTCCACGCCATCTCCACTCCACGCATCTCACAGCTTCCTTGTGATACTCTGAGTTATAGAATCATAGAATGGATTAGGTTGGAAGGGACCTCAAAGCTCATCCAGTTCCAACCTCCCTGCCATGGACAGGGACACCTCACACTAGATCAGGCTGGCCACAGCCTCATCCAGCCTAGCTTTAAACACCTCCAGGTATGAGGCTTCCACCACCTCCCTGGGCAATCCCTTCCAGGCTCTCACCACCCTCATGATGAACAACTTCTTAACATCCAGGCTGAATCTACCCATTTGTAGCTTGGTTCCATTCCTCCAACTCCTATCACTGCCTGACAGCCTAAAATGTCCCTCCCCAGCTTTCTTGTAGCCCTCTTAAGATACTGAAAAGCTACAATAAGGTCACCTTGGAGCCTTCTCCTCTGCAGACTGCACAGCCCCAACTCCCTCAGTCTCTCCTCATAGCAGAGGTGCTCCAGCCCTTAGTCCTCTATGAGATCCTCCTCCAAACCTAGACAGACACTGGGGGAGGGTCAATGTCCCCATCTCTCATTGCCCAATAAATCCTCAACTGGAAATGATTTGAAGCTTACAACACCCCCAGAGCAAGGTCTCAGTACCCATCTGTGCTGGCTTTGCTGAAGTGTTGCTCTTCTTGCTGCAGGGCTTGGAACCTTTTGCCTCTTGTTCTTCCATGTACTTCTGATGGCACTCCTCAGCCGAGCGCGAGCCCACCGCCATGGCTACATCCAGCCAGAAGCCACTCTTGTGCTTGGGAAAGGATGCCACAGCCCTGCCAAGACAACAAAACCATATCACAGGATCAGAAAATGGTTTCAGTTGGAAGGGACCTTAAAGATCATCCAGTTCCAACCCTCCTGCCATGGGTAGGGACATTGTCCACTACACCAGGTTGTTCAAGACCTCATTGCCTTGAACATCCACAACCTCCCTGGGCAACCTGTTCCAGTCTCAGCAACCTCACTGTAAGGAATTTCCCTGTGATGTGTCATGCTGGAGAACCTTGCTGGGTCTAACTCAGAGACTTGCTGGCTGTCCTGGGAAGAACACTACACCTTGGGTGTAGAGAATCTTGTTCCAGCTGGCACAAGTTGGAAGAGGGTAGATAAGATGGAAAAGGACAGATTTAGATTGCATATCAGGAGGAAATTCTTTACAGTGAAAGCAGTGAGACACTAGAAGAGGTTGCCCAGCCAGGTTGTGGATACCCCCTCCCTGGAAGTGTTCAAGGTGAGGGTGGATGAGGGCAGTGAAAATGTCATCATGGTTGTCCATCGACAAATGGGCCAAGAAGTTCTTTTCAGTGAGGGTGGCAAGACACTGGCACAGGTTTCCCAGGAAGGTTGTGGATCACAGAATTGCAGATGTGATCAAAGAAAGGTTGAGAGACCTGGGGCTGTTGAGCTTGGACAAGAGCAGCCCCAGAGGAGGACATGGAACTGTTGGAGCCAGTCCAGAGGAGACCAAAAAGATGATCAGAGGACTGCAGCAGCTCTGCTCTGAGGACAGGCTGAGAGAGTTGGGACTCTGTAATCTGGAGAAGGCTTCCAGGAGACCTTGGAGTGGTTTTCTGGTATCTGAAGGGGGCTCCAGAAGGGGTGGGGAGGGACTATTGACAAGGTCTTCTAATGCCAGGACAAGGAGGAATGGGTTTGAAGTGGCAGAGGGAAGATTGAAACTAGATGTTAGGAAGAAGTTGTTTGCAGTGAGGGTGGTGAGACACTGGCACAGGTTGCCCAGGGAGGTTGTCGTGATCAGACAGGGGTCGAAGATCCACTTCCGTNAGGGGGTTGGAACTGGCTGAGTTTTGAGGTCTCTTCCAACCTAAACTATTCTAAGTCCCTCATCTGCTGCTTCCTCTTGAAGGTTCCCAGTTATCATGACTGGCTCCTCCTTATCAACAGCAACCAAAACATCCCTTGTTCTAAGGCAGCAACCTGGAAGGTGTCTCTGCCCACGGCAGGATGGCTGGAACTAGATGATCCTAAAGGTCCTCTCCAACCCACATCATTCTATGATTGTCTCTAGTACCTTGTCCAGATGCTTCAAACACCAATTTCAACAACTGAAGCCAACAGCTCCATTACAAGACAAATTAATCTGCAGCAGGTCCCCTGAGACATGAGCTCACCCAATCCCATTGTGCTGGGAGTTGGAATTGACTTCTGGAGATTCCTAAGAGTCATTTGAGTTGGAAGCAACTCTAAGGTCATCTAAGCAAACCCACTGCTAAGGTAGGGTCACCTCATGCCTTTCCAGGCTTCTAATCTAACAGAAACAAACCCACATATGCTCATTTTATTACTTAATATAGATCCTGTGAGTATTAATTAATGTGCTAATCAAACCCTCTTGCAGTCCCTTTTAATGCACTCAAAGCACATTGTGTTTATTCCATCAGGGGAGAGAAAATGCTGCCTCTGCCCCACTCAGTCAAAAAAAGCAACTCTTTTACCCTAAAGAGGAATAATTCACCCTGTATTCCTGACCTACTTGAGGTTTTCTGTTTCACTTAGAGGACATTTATCACTTTTTGTAACAGGTAGAAGAGTAGATCCACAAAAATGTTGCCTGAGATGTGACTTCCTTTCATAGCTGCAGAGAATGTTGTGGCCTCACAGGTCCACAATCACTTTAGCTAACTCCCAAATACCTCTTTTATTTCACCATTTTTGACTGTGTGAACAGGAATTCTTTAAGAGGGAGTTTAAACATAAAGGAAACCTTTAAACCAGCCTGAATCTGGAAAACCCAAACCCTCAGAATATTCCACCTCCCCACCTTGCCCCATGACAGAACAGCCACTTGCCTGTTGAGCTTCTGCAGCTCCTTTTCAGACCACCCTTCAGCTGCCCTCTGAAAGAGCTCCAGAGGTGGCTGCATCTTTTCCCTCTCAGGTTGCCTTGATTCAACTGCTGAAGACTTGGCAGGGTTTGAAGCTTGAGAAGTTGTTTTTTTGGCAGAGGCTTTCGAGTTCCTCCTTTTGACATGAAGTTCCTCTGTGTCAGGCTCACTGTCAGACTCCAAACCTCTCAAACGGTTGAACCCTCTTCTCCCCCTTGTTGCCTTCTCAGGCAGGCAGGAAGAAGACTCACCAGATGTTTTTCCTTCATGGGAGTCACTGCCATCAGTGGATCCAGGCTTACTTTGCCTCAGCACCATGTGATGAGAGGCAGCAGACCGCTTCACTGTCCTCTGCTCACTCCACACCTTCTCAGTGTCATTCTGTGAACCTTTACAGTGAGAGGAGAGCTTAGAGGTTGAAGTCACTTGACTGAAGGCAGGTTTATCCCTCCTCCTGTTGGACAGTGTGACACCTTCACCAGACTCTTCTTCTTCAACTGTGCTTGATGATCCATCTGTTAACAGTTGGTCTTTAAGCTGTTTGCTGGACCTCAAGCAGGACTTGTACCTGTGCTGGTGGACAGTCAGCTCTCCATTGCCTGCTTCTCTCTTCTGTTTCCTCTCTTCTGGGGCTCTGCTGTTCTGTCTGCTGAGTGCTTCAGCACTGGAGGGCTTGGGCCTAGCAGAAAGCTGGGCTGTGCTTCTAGTGACAACACCTGCCTGCTCACTCTCCTCCTCATCTGAAATGAAGTGCCTGGCCTTCTTACTCACAGTGGGCTTGAGATCTCCCCTGGAACTCACCCCTTTGTCTTTGCTCCTCCCTGAAAGAGATGTCAGAGAACATCACACCTTGTGGAGTGCAGCATCACAGAGAATCTTCTGCTGTGTATTTTGTGTTGGTGCCAGGGCTCTGATATTTCCCACATTGCACTACAAAGGAAAAGAATGTTAAAACACTTTTCCTACATAAGCATTTAGAGACTCCAAGCATGGCAGGGGTTGGAAAGGACCTCTGGAGATAATCCAGTTCAGCCCTCTGGGCAGCCTTCTTCAGGGCTCCAGCACCCTCACACTGAACAAGTTTCTCCTCCTATACAGATGGAAGCTCCTGGGCTCTATTTCATGCCCACTGCCCCTTGTCCTGTCACTGGGCACCACTGATAGGAGCCTGGTACAATCCTCTTGGCCCCCACAAGTCCTTTAGCTCTTGCTGAGCATTGAGATCACCTCTCAGACTGCTCACAGAGAGGCTCCAGGCTTATCAGCAGCTTTGGTGCCTCCAATGGACTCTCTCCAGTAGTTCCCTGTCCCTCTTGAACTGACTAGACTCAGGACTACAGATGTGACCTCACTGGGGCAAAGCAAAGAGGAAGGAAAACCTTCCTTGACCGGCTGGCCACACTCTTCATGCACCCCAGGGAGACCACTGACCTTCTTGGCCACAACAGCACGCTGCATTTGTTAATTCCTACATCTTGGGAAGCAAAGCCAGACCCCAGCTCCCTGGAGTGCTGAACTCCACCTCTTTTCAGGCTCTCTCCAGTGAGATCCAACAGCTTTGTGGAGAAACCTCAAAAAAAAAAATCCATAATCCTTTCAATTCCAACATCCTGAAAGAAAATGCTCCCTTTGTGCATACACAAAAGGGATTTACACAAAGAGGTTACATTTGGAGCAGTCAACACAGAGTTAGTGCTACTGTGCACAGAAGATGAACCAGTCAACCATTAAAAGATCACCAGGCTGCTCCAGCACCCAACTCAAAGCCACTGCTTCTGGTCAGTTATCTCTAAAAGAAGATTAAACAAACAGCAAAACCCTTTGTTTTTTTTACCTTTACTTTGGACTTTTGGTGTTTCTTCCAATGCCTTCAGAGCTTCCTTTCCTTTTCTCTTCTTAGGGACAGAATTGGTCTTTCCTTGGGATTCTACAGCACTGAACATCTTCAAAACAGAACAGTTTCAGCTAAACAGAGATTAGAGACACCAGATCTAGGGACAGCAGCTCTGAAAAAGCCAAACGTGCAGGACTGGGAGACTTAAGTCACTGACCAGTACCTGCTAAACATTGTGATGAGCACAGATGGTTGTGGAATCATAGAATGGAACGGGTTTGGGTTGGAAAAGACCTTTAAGATCACCAAGTCCAACCATTCTCTAACTCTACCAAGACTGGTGCTAAACCATGTCCCTCAGCATCACATCTCTGCAGCTCTGAAATGCCTCCTGGGCAGGGATTCAGGCCCCTTCCCTGGCCAGCCTGGGCCAATCCAAATTTGAGAACCCTTTCAATGTAGAATTTTCTCCTAACACCCAATTTAAGCCTTCCCTGGTAGTACTTGAGGCCATTTCATCTCCTCCTGTCCCTTGTTATCTGGGAGACCAACCCACACCTGGCTCTAACCTCCTTTGAAGGAGTAGCCATACACATGCCTGAAGCTGAAGCAACAGAGCCAGGCTCCCTTTGAATTCAAGCAGATTTAAGACAGACTGAAGAAGGCATAAGCAGAAGACCCTCACCTTCCTCAGATAATCTGTTCCACCTTCTTCTATGGTAACATTCAGGTCCTGATCCACTAACTCCCTCTGCCCACACCAGAAGCTGAGAGGTGGCTTCACAAGGCGACCACTCCGGGTGTAAACCTTGTCCGAGTCACTGCCTGGACGAGTCTGTTTTGGTGTCTTATCTGTGAGGAAATCAACCAAACAAAAAACACATTTTGCTCAAAATGTTGTAGTGAAAAGTTTCCCTCTGCAGACTTCAGCAAGCAGCTCCTTTGCTCTGACCACATAGAAGATGTGGAACTTACCACCAAGTTTTATTTTCTTCTTTGAAAAGCAATCAGGTAGAAATTAAAACGAACCCAGCCTTAGTATGACCTCAAAGTTCTGAAATTTACTGATCTTTACTGAATCTATCAACTTCTAAGCACTGTAAGAGTCATACAGGGCAGGAGAATAAAGAGAAGTTGTCAGTGGAGAGCTTTTAACAAATGAGAGGAAGAAAAAAACCCAAATCAACAGCTTCTGGCATATGGGGAAGTAAAATCAGGGAATGGTTTGAGTTGGAAGGGACCTTAAACATCATCCAGTTCCAACCCCCCTGCCATAGACAGGGACACCTCCCAGTAGACCAGGCTGGTCAAGGTCTCATCCAACCTGGCCTTGAACACCTCCATGGGAGGAAATCTGATCAGAGCTTTATCAAACAGTACAATGAAGTTTGGAGTTTACAAGCAGATAGTAAAAATTCAAAGTTAAACCCAGTGTCTCTTACAGACTGATCACAGCCTGTAATCTCATCCTTCTCATCAAAATGTTCTAGCTAGCTTCAGACTAGCACATACAGTGTGTTGGGGGGTCAGAAGGGACCTCTGGAGATCATCCAGTCCAACCCTTCTGCTAAAGCAAGGGCACCCACAGCAGCTTGCCCAGGATCTCAATGGCCAGCTGGGTTTGGAATCTCTGCAGAGGAGCCTCCACAGCCTCTCAGGGCAGCCTGCTCCAGGGCTCCAGCACCCTCACACCAAGCAAGTTTCTCTTCATCTTCAGGTGGAACCTCCTGGGTGCCAGTTTGCACCCATTGCCCCTTGTCTTGTGCCTGGGCACCACTGACAAGAGTCTGGCCTCATCCCCTTGCCCCCTACATGTCCTTTAGCTTTTGCTGCACATTGAGATGCCCTCTGGGGCTGCTCTTCTCCAGGCTCACCAGCCCCAAGTCTCTCGGCCTTTTGTCCTCCCTGAGATGCTCCAAGACCTTCAGCATCTTTGGAGCTTCTCTCCAGTAGTTCTGTCTGTGTTCCTTCCTGACAAAGCCAGGAGCAACCAATTCCCTTGGTAATGAAGTGAAGAGAATGAGTTGTCCCATAACCAGTTCTCTCCAGCTGCCATTACTGTGTGAAAACCAGTAAGATGCCATCAAGCTGCTCAAGCACTTGATGTGAGTTCAAACTAAGACAGATAGAAGGAAAAAAGTCACTCTTTTCTTGTTTTGTTTTTTAACCCTGAAGGAAAGATAATGAAATACCCACAAGTGTTCTCATCAACCTCTGGCACTACTTCATAGGTGATGTTTCTGAGATCAGGTCTCCTTCCATCTCTTGCTGTGCCTCCTCCAGTATTCAACATGTCCACTGTCACTGGGTCACTGTTTTCAGTCTCATCAGTGCTTTGCTTTTGTTCTTTCCTAACAATGTAAATTTTAAGAGCAAAAAAAGCCAAAGGTAAAGTCAAGTCTTCTCCTCACTTTAACCAAAGTCCATCAGCTGAACCCACACAGACACCAAATTACAGCCCCTTGTATATGGCCACTGTCAGGCTAAAGAGTGGAACAAAACCAAACCACTACAGTGGAGAAAGCTAAAGGAGTCCTGCTAAAGAGATGTGACCAGTATGGACCTGGAACACTCTCTTTATGCAGACATCTACAATCTAACAAACAGCAAAACTCTTAATCAGTAATTAAAAGAGGTTTGCAATGACACCATCTCCAGAGCAGTTACCTTCTCCTTTCTTCAAGGAACTCCTCAACATATTCCTTCCACTTCTTGGAAAAGCCAAACATGAATCTTCTGATGAATTTGTAGGGAAAGCCTGTTGGGAACAGCAGTGGGGTTAACATCAACACTTCTCATCACAGGGCAGAAATCACAGCCTGCTGAGTGGGGGAGTGCTGAGTACCTTTGAAGCCCACCACCTCCTAAAACACTACAGAGAGATAACTCTCCCCAGCCCAAAGGCCCAGTTTTGCCCCTGGGGAGGAACAGCTCCCTGTGCCAGTAGAGGCAAGGGGTGACCTGCTGGGAAGCAGCTCCACAGACAAGGACCTGGGAATGCTGGAGGACAGCAAGTTCCCCATGAACCAGCAATGTGGTCTCCTGGAGTGAATGGAGAAAAGTGTGGCCACTCCTGAACACAAGCTAGCAGTGTGCTGTTGTGGCCAAGAGGGGCAATGCCATTCTGGGCTGGATTAGAAAGGCTGTGGTTAGCAGGTTGAGAGAAGTTCTCCTGCCCCTCTGCTCTGCCCTGCTGAGGCCACATCTGGAGTACTGTGTCCAGTTCTGCCCCCCCCCCAGTTCAAGAGAGACACAGAAGTGCGTGAGAGAGTCCAGCACAGAGCCATGAAGATGCTGAAGGGAATGGAACATCTCTGTTAGGAGGAGAGCCTGAGGGAGCTGGGGCTGTGCTGCTGGGAGAGGAGGAGACAGAGGTGACCTCATCAGTGGTTATCAAGATGTGCAGGTGAGTGGCAGGAGGCTGGAGCCAGGCTCTGCTGGGTGATGCCCAGGGACAGCACAAGGGGCAATGGGTGGAAGCTGAGGCTCAGGAAGTTTCATGTAAATATGAGGAGGAATTTTTTTCCCTGTGAAGGTGACAGAGCACTGGAAGAGGCTGCCCAGGGGGGTTGTGGAGTCTCCCTCTCTGGAGGGATTCCAAACCTGCCTGGAAGTGTTCCTGTGTGATCTGCTCTAGGAGATCCTGCTCTGGCAGGGGGGGTTGGACGGGATGAGCTTTGGAGGTGCCTTCCAGCCCCTGACACTCTGTGATTCTCTTGTCCACCTAACAGTATGTGCTGATAGGGGACTTTACACCTATTTCTCACTGTAAAAACTGAAGAATGTGGTCTGGGTGGCTTTGCAAGTTATTCTGTTAAGAGGTCAGCTGCAAACTCAATAGCATTTAAACAGTTTGAACATCCCAGAATCCCAGGATGGTGAGGTTGGAAGGGACCTCTAGGGGCCATCCAGTCTAAACCACTGCTTAAGCAGGGACACTCACAGCAGCTTGCCCAGGATCACTATGTGCAGGTGGCTTTGGAATCCTTCCAGAGGAGGAGACTCCAGCCTGCTCCAGAGCTCCAGCACTCCCACAACAAACAAGTTTCTCCTCACCTTCAGATGTAAGCTCTCCTGGCTTTGTTTGTGCCCATTGCCCTTTTGTCAGTGATGTCCACTGACAGGACAGAGTCTGGCCCCATCCTCTTGCTCCCCACAGGTCCTTCAGCTCTTGCTGAGCATTGAGAAGATGCCCTCTGGGGCTGCTCTTTTCCAGACTCAACAGCCTCAGGTCTCTCAGCCTTTAATCCCCATGGAGGTGCTGCAGGCACCTTAGCATCTCTGGAGCCTCCACTGAACTCTCTCCAGTAGTTCCCAGTCACTCTTGAACTGAGAATCCCAGCACTGGACCCAGTACTGCAGCTGTGGCCTCAGAAAGGCAGTGCAGAAGCAGAGGAAAACCTCCCTTGACCTGCTGGCCACACTCTTTAGGTTTTGGATGTTCCATTAAGAACCTTCTTACCTTCTTTTGTCATGGAGGCCTCATCAATCCTTCCAAGCAGCAAGTAGACACTGCCAGAAGAGGTTCTCACTTGGTTGGACTTGATGCGTTCCATCACAGCACTACTGTGCCAAAGCTGAGCCTTCTTATGCCTGAGAGAACACAAGGAGAAACCAAACACTGGCTTCAGAAAAGGAAGGTGGAAAGTGGAATGCTGATACTCCATGAGACATGGGCAGACACTGGGGGGAGGTCTTCTCTTAGCTGAGAAGCATCCACTAGACAAGTAACTATGTGTTAAGTGCTTACTAACTACAGGAAGAACAGATTACTCCCCTCCAAGACTCTGTTTCCCACAGGGTCCTCAAACCACTTCACTGCAAGAAAGATCTGCCTCTTGTTTTCCTGATCTTGCAGCTATGTGAGCACAACCTGACAAAAACATCCTCAAGAGGCCAGCAGAGCCATGGATCAGATGCCATGGTTCACTACGTAGCTGTAGGAGCAACGGTGCCACCACAGATAGTATGGCAGGAAAATATGGCTGAGGACAGGCTGCACTTAAAGCTGCCACAAACCAGAAGTGATGCAGAAGGTCCATCTTGGCACCACCACAGGGCATCTGCTGGACAAACATTAGTCTTTATTTCTGTTTCATCAATTCAAGGCTGGAACTCAACACTCACTAAGCAGTAAGCTGTGTGTAGGTACTCCAGCTCCTGCACACCTGAAGGCATTCACCTCTTCCTTGAGAAGCTGAAACTCTAACATCACTTCACATTTACTAAGAGTATCTTCCCTGAAGGTGCAGCTCAGCCTAAGTGATGGGCAACCTAAGGCATGGGCTAACGTGGAGCCTTCTTCACTCCTCAGCCTCCAGCCATGCAGTTCCTCATCCCCACATGCTCCAGTGCTACTATGCTGCAGGCTTTGGAGCAGGTAGGCTTGGTGGGCCAAGCCTGGAGACAGAGAACCACCTTTAGAAAGCATGGCAAGAGCTGTAAGCAGTGTCCCAAGTGTAGAAATGCAGCCTGGGGAGGGAAAAATTCAACAGAAGTGGGCGAAGCTGCTTCCAGAAGTTACCAAGATGTTCTCAGAAGACTCAAAACTGCAGATGAAGGTGGCACAGCCTTTCCATCTCAGAAACTGCAATCCCACCAACGTCCTTTTCATCCCACTGAAACCAGAAAACTTCCCCTTACTTTAATTTTCCTTCCACAAAGATTGCAGAGTTGTCATCCATCACTCTGATCTTCCAGCTGGTGAGGCAGATATTTTTCTGCTAAAAACAAGAAAAGAGTCATTTTTAAATGAGACTGAAGTTATGAAAACTCTTAGGGAAGACAGACATGAAGTCCTGTGCAACTCCAGATGATGTTTAGGCACCAGAGAAACTAAACCAAATCCCTCCACACTTCAGTGTTGAAGCATCATCAAGTTGGAGTCTAAAGCACAAAACTGCCAGGAATTAAAAGTGATTTTGAGACATTTATAGAACCATAGAATGGTTTTGCTTGGAAGGGACATCAAAGCTCAGACAGTTCCAATCCTCTGCCATAGGCAGGGACACCTCCCACTGGAACAGGTCCCTCAAGGCCTCATCCAACCTGGCCTTGAACACCTCCAGGGAGGTTGTGGAGCATGGAAGCACAGAATGTGATCCAAGATCCCATTCTGTGCTTCTGTGCTCCACAACCTCCCTGGGCAACCTGTGCCAGTGTCTCACTACCCTCACTGCAAACAACTTCTTCCTAACATCCACTTTCAATCTCCTCTCTGCCACTTTAAACCCATTTCTCCTCCTCCTATCATGACAAGCCCTTGTCAATAGTCCCTCCCCAGGCCTCCTGTAGCCCCCTTCAGATACTGGAAGGCCACTCCAAGGTCTCCTGGAAGCCTCTTCTCCAAGCTGCAGAGCCCCCAACTCTCTCAACTTGTCCTCATAAGAGAGGTGCTCCAGCCCTGACTTTTAGAAAACAGAGTTATTGTCTTGGAGCTCCTCACAAAAGGAAAGGATCCTGACACCTACAGCCAGCACCTGCTCAGATCCCTAGTGCCCAGTAACATATTCTGTGCTGTATGAGGAAGAGTGTGACCAGCAGGTTGAGGGAGAGTCCAGTGGAGGCTCCAAAGATGCTGAGGGGCCTGGAGCATCTCTGTGAGGAGGAAAGGCTGACAGACCTGGGGCTGCTGAGCCTGGAAAAGAGCAGCCTGAGAGAGCATCTTCTAAAAGTTTACCAATATCTGAAAGTTGAGTGTCAAGAAGAAGAGTCCAATCTCTTTTCAATGTGATAGGACAAGGGGCAACCAGCACAAAGTGGAACCCAGGAGGTTCCATCTGAAGAGAAGAAACTTGTTTGGTGTGAGGGTGCTGGAGCCCTGAAGCAGGCTGCCCAGAGACACTGTGGAGTCTCCTTTCCTGAAGGGCTTCCAAAGCCACCTGGATTTTGATTCTGGGAAAGCTAGTTGGACTGGATGATCTCCAGAGGTCCTTTCCAACCCCCACCATTCTCAGATCTCTTCCAACATCATCTGCTCAGCCACAAATCTTTAACACCAAGAGCTATCTGGTCCTCATCTATGTAAAACCTCACCAAAAGAGGAACTTTTTTACTATCAAGTGTGCTTGACACATGTGAGGGAGAATGAAACAGCTTGCTCAACTAGGAAAACTCCATGGGATTGCAGTCCAGGGAACAAAGATAACTGGAACATGGCAAGGTGTGGTTGCACCAGCTCACAAGGTAATTCACTGAGCAATGCAGCATGTTTCAAAATCCCAGAATCCCAGCATGGTGGGACTTGCAAGGGACCCCTAGAGATCATCCAGTCCAACCCCTCTGCTAAAGCAGGGGCACCCACAGCAGCTTGCTTAGGATCACAATGTCCAGCTGGGCTTGGAATCTCTCCAGAGAAGGAGACTCCACAACCTCTCTGGGCAGCCTGCTCCAGACCTCCAGCATCCTCACACCAAAGAATTTCCTCATCTTCAGGGTACCTTTTTGTGCCCATTGCCCCTTGTCCTGTAAGTTGGCACCATCCTCTTGCCCCCTACGGGTCCTGTAGCTCTTGCTCAGCATTGAGAAGATCCCCTCTGAGGCTGCTCTTCTCCAGATGTCTACCAGCAAGATCTAAAGATCCCAGTTCGTTCTCCTCCCAGTGCTTGCTTTTCTTGACAAGACAATACAGTAACTCCCCAGACTGATCTGAAATTAGCCCACAGGAATGCAGCAGCTCTGAAAAGTTAAGTTCTCCCACCTCTTTCTCTGCTTTGTCAGCAGCTTGGTCTGTAGGAGCTTTATTTGATGGGACATGAAAGTCTCTCTCCTTTTGCTTCTTGGGAAAGTGGAATTTATGAGACTCCAACACGATACTACAAAAGGAGTCTGTGGACTTCAGTGAGTTGGGCTCCGCGACCTTTTCTACTCCTTGAGCAGCTTGCTTGGTACTTGGCTGCAACTCTCTTCTGTCTTGATGAAGTTCAGTTCGTTTGGCTTCTCTGGTTTGCCACTTTTCTCCTAACTGATCCCCATTTTTGAAAGGAAAAGAGATTATATTGCCAGAAATCACATCTGTGTCACGAGAGGATTCGTCGTCAGCATCCACGGATTCCACGGTAAATGTATCATGATCACCCCAATCGACAGCTGCGCTCTCTGTGGGCTCCCTCAGCTGCTCAGGCTGCACAGCCTCCATTGCTGGCTGCTCTGTAAGGGTGGGAGGAGGAAGGTTTTGCTTCACTTGCTCTGAAGACTCTGCCCATATGAAAGAAAAGGAGTAAGAAATGGGTGATTTTGAGAAGTAACAACGATTGCACTCAGGAAGTTACCTCCCAAGACTCTGAAATGCAGCATAATGGCCCTCACTAGAAGAAACACATTGAGGTGCTGCAGCATTTCCAACTTGCAGCTATGAAGCTGGCAGTGAAAGGTCTGGAGAACAGGTGTGGGGAGAAGCAGCTGAGGGACCTGAGATTGTTCAGCCTGGAGGAGGCTGAGTGGATACCTGGCTCTCTGCAACTCCCTGAAAGGAGTTTAGAGCCAGATGGGAATCTGTCAACTTCTACCAAGGAACAAGTGAGAGGATGAGAGGAAACAGAATCACAGAATGGTTTAGGTGGGAAGGGACCTCAAAGCTCATCCAGTTCCAACACCCTGCCATAGGCAGGGACACCTCTCACTGGAACAGGTCCCTCAAGGCCTCATCCAACCTGGCCTTGAACACCTCCAGGGAGGGAGCAGACACAACCTCCCTGTGCAACCTGTGCCAGTGTCTCACCACCCTCACTGGAAAGAATTTCTTCCTAAAATCCATCTTAAATTCCACCTCTGCCAGTTTAAACCTATTACTTCTCATGCTGTCATTACCAGACCTTGTCAATAGTCCCTCCCCAGCCTTCCTGTAGCCCCCTTCAGATACAGGAAGGCCACTCCAAGGTCTCCTGGAAGCCTCTTCTCCAGGCTGAAGAGCCCCAACTCTCACAACCTCAACTTGCCCCAGGGGAGCTGGACACAAAGAACAATTTCTTCCCTGAAAGGGTTGTCAAAGACTGGAACAGGTTGCCTGGGGAGGTGATTGAATGCCCATCCCTTGAAGTGTTTCAGAGTCAGAGATGTGGACCTGAGGAACATGCTTAGCATCAGCCTTGGCAGAGGTAGAGAATGGATGATCTTAAAGATCTTTTCCAACCAAAAGAGTTCAACAATTCCATGTTCTTCATCTGTATTTCCAAACCTAGACTACAGGACAGAAGCACATTGGTGTCACCATCAAGAAAGAATAGAAGGAGAAGAAAAACCAGAAATATAGACAATAGTGCAGGAGCAAATGTTTTATGTATTAAAAGCCAAGGAACCAAAAGCACCCAGCAAATGAGGTTCAAGATTTTCCCATTAAGTTTCACATTGAAATGGTGAGGACTCAACCACATCAGAATGCCAGCATGGTGGAGGTTGGAAGGGTCCTCTGGAGATCATCCAGTCCAATCCTCCTGTAAAGCAGGGGCACCCCACAGCAGTTTGCCCAGGATCACAACAGCCAGGTGGCTGTAGAATCTGGCCAGAGAAGGAACTGGGAAACCTGGAGCTAGGTGGCTTTCACTGTCAAGAGTGCACTCTAATAGACTAACCTTAAGCTTCAAGGCCAGCAGCCCACAGCCCTACACCATGGTTAAACCAAGTCTAAAGGCAACCTCCAGGTTTGAAAAGGCAGGTCTGCAGATTTCCACTACATGCAGACTGCATAGAGAGGAGAATCATAGAATGGTTTAGGTTGGAAGGGACCTCAAGGATCATCCAGCTTCAACCCCCTGCCATAGGCAGGGACACCTCCCACTAGAGCAGGTTGCTCAAGGCCTCATCCAGCCTGGCCTTAAACACCTCCAGGGAGGAAGCATCCACAGCCTCCCTGGGCAACCTGTGCCAGTGTCTCACCCCCCTCACTGTAAAGAACTTCCTCCTAACATCCAGTCTAAATCTCCCCTCTGCCAGCTTAAACCCATTCCCCCTCGTCCTGACATTCCCAGACCTTGTCAATAGTCCCTCCCCAGCCTTCCTGTAGGCTCCCTTCAGATACTGGAAAGCCACTCTAAGGGCTCCTCGAAGCCTTCTCTTCTCCAGGCTGAAGAGCCCCAACTCTCTCAGCCTGTCCAAAGA
Organism: Tricholaema leucomelas; assembly: GCA_013400475.1. Classification (NCBI taxonomy): domain Eukaryota; kingdom Metazoa; phylum Chordata; class Aves; order Piciformes; family Lybiidae; genus Tricholaema lacrymosa; species Tricholaema leucomelas. Next base: position 26,714 of record WAAF01010019.1, on the reverse strand, counting down.
GTTCACAAGCAAAACAAAGCATGAAGCCAAGGAAGCTTTGGAGGTCTTCTTAGAAGCAACATCAAGAGGTACCTTTTTGCTGCTGCAATTTCTTCTTGACACGCAGGAAGAATTTCTGAGGGGACTCTGAGGTAAGAGTGTCTCTGGCTACAGCTCTCATGAGTTGTTTATTAGGAAACAGAGAACCATTTAAATCTGGAAAAGAACACAAAGAACCTTGGAATGTGGGGGAAAACAATGTTTTCCTGGCCAAGATGAGTGCACAAGGAGAGCTCTTTTCACTGGGGGTTAGCTAGTCTGCAGCCTCAACTGCACCTGAGAAACACTCCCAGGTGTGTGTCTGGGGGTAACCCAGGAGAGGAAACTTTAAACTGCACTGGTTTGGAAGGGACTTTTATAGGCTATCCAGTCCAACCCCCTGTGTGGGCAGCGGGGACGCCTGCAACTAGAGGGGGGTTGCTCAGAGCCCCATACAACCTCGCCTAGAGGAGTTCCAAGGATGGGGCATCTCCCGTCCCAGCCTGGATAATCTGGGCCAGGCTCTCACCACCCTCAGTGTCAAACATTTTCTCCCTTCTCCCCAGTCTCAATTCCCCTCTTTCAGTTCCAACCATCACCCCTTATCCTATCACAACAGGCTCTGCTCACAAATCTGTCCCTAGCTTTCTAATCAGCCCCTTTAAGTACTGAAAGGCTACCAGAAGGTCTCCCTGGAGCTGTCTCTTCTCCAGGCTGAACAACTCAACTCTCTCAGCCTGGCCTCACAGCAGAGGGCTTCCAGCCTTGCCATCATTATTGTGATCTCCTTTGGTCCTGCTCCAACAGGTCCATTTCTCTGCTGTGCTGAAAGCTCCAGAGCTGGCCTCAGCACTACAGATGACGGACAGAAAAGGTAGCAACTCCCTTCTTAGTACATGGAAAGAGACTTAAGGACAAATTATTCAACGAGATCGTAAAGAAGAAATGTCTGACACTGAAGGTGGTGAGAGGGGTTAGAGTGAATGATCCCTTCCAAACCGTTCTGTGCAAAACTCCTAACCAAACGGGAAAAGGCAGCCCTGGTACCAGCACAGACACCTCGGTTTGTTTTCCCTAGAGCCTGGAAGAGCCAAAAGCAAAACCCACGCCAAGCTTAAGGTCCAGGGTGAAAAGTTTGCATTAGAGAAACTATGAACAAACCTTCTGTCGGCTGAATATGCTCAGCAGGCCTCTTGTCTGTTCTCTGCTCATCTGCCGTGACAGTTCTCTCAAGAATTCTCCCCTGCTCCATCGGTTTTGGGACGGGGGTGAGGATGAAGTCGGTGCTGCAGCCCCTTGGTGGCTGCTCTCTGGCGGGCCGCCCAGGGCACTGCTGCTTCTGCAAGGCCTTAGCCTTCATCTGCTGGAAGATTTTGTGAGGGGTCTCGCTGGCAGGTAGCTCACCAGCTCGTCGCTCCAGGCAGCGCTGAGGCCTGTCGAGGAGGCTGTCCAGTACTATGCTGACATCCCGCAGCTCCTTGCCGGTCTTGCCCCTCACCAGCACCGTGGACTGGAAAGCGGTGTCAGGATCCGGCCCTTGGGGGCCGCTTCCCCCAGGGTCCGCCAGCTGCCTCCCGGTAGCTGGACACATCCTGAAGGTGCCGTGGGACCTCAGGAGCTCCTTCAGCGGGGTCCGCGTTCCCTCGGGGATGCAGCTGAGGGGTACCGAGCGGAATGGCAGCTCCCCCGGCCGGCGGGCGGGCGTCACGATCGTGTCTCCGCAGAACTGGGCTGCGGCTCGGCCCTTCATGGTGCCAGCCTCTGCCAGAAGCAGTTCGGCCACTCTCGGTGATCTCTCCTCGGCCCTAACGGCCCTTCACGGTACTTTCGGCCCCAGCCTGATTAGGCTTCTCACGGAGGTCGCGACTCGGCCCTGCCCGGCTTTACACAGCGGTCTCCCCACAGCTCGGCCCCTCACAGCGGCGTAACGTCACCCCAGTCAAACTCCTCAGCAGCGGTATCGCCCCGCTCCGGTCCCGCACAACCTTCGGCTCCTCCGCTCAGCGCCCGCAGGGACCCTCGGCGCCAGCTCCCGCCGGGCACGCACGCACAGACCCCGAGCCCGCCACCGCCGTCAAACCGATTTGAGCGCAACCGCCGCGCTCCGATTGGTGGAGAGCACCTGTGACGTCACTGTCCCCCTCTTGGACGGCGCCATTCGGGATGGAAGGGGAGGTAAAGCAATGCGGAAGTGGTCGAGCCTTATTTAAGCGGTGCCTTCCGCCACAGCTCCCCCTCTCCTGCAGCGGTAGTTCAGTCTGTCCTGGGGCTGCACCCCGGCGCGAGCGACGTCTGGCGGCTGAGGCGGGCCCTGTGAGGGGACTGAGTGGCAGGTGGCGACGGTGGATTTGCTTCTGCTCGGCAGTCTCTGGTTGTGTTGAGCTTGCTGGTGAAGGGAGAGGGGGCAGACCAGAGAAGCGTCTGCACCCGCTAGCCCCATTAAACAAGCGTGGAAGCGCACCGTGGGCTGGGAATAGGGCACTAAGATGGACAGCGCTGCAGGCTCTCAGGGCAGCGAGAGGCTGAGAGTGAGCGCAGCACAGCCAGGGACCTCCTTCTGCACCTTGCTGCTGCTTTCAGGTATGGTCACAGCAGTGAAAAGTTGGGTAAAGGGCTTAAGGCTTGTAGGATCTGGCCCGCAGGGTGACCCCGAGTTGTAACTGTGGTCAGAGGGCAACGAAGAATGTTGTCTGGAGAACGGTTCTGGAGAGCAGTTGAGGGAATTTGGGGTCAGCCTGGAGAAAAGGAGGCTGAGGAGAGACCTTTGATTCATAGAGATCGTTCATAGAATCAAGCAGGCTGGAAGAGACTTCCAAGATCAATCCAACCTAGCACCCAGCCCTGTCCAATCAACCAGACCATGGCACTAAGTGCCTCATCCAGGCTTTGCTTCAACACCTCCAGAGACAGTGACTCCACCACCTCCCTGGGCAGCCCATTCCAATGCCAGTCACTCTCTCTGTGAAGAACTTCCTCCTAACATCCAGCCTATACTTCCTCTGGCACAACTTGAGACTGTGTCCCCTTGATCTACTGCTGGTTGCCTGGCAGAAGAGACCAACCCCACCTGGCTACAGCCTCCCTTCAGGTAGTTGTAGACAGCAATGAGGTCTGCCCTGAGCCTCCTCTTCTGCAGGCTGCACACCCCCAGCTCCCTCAGCCTCTCCTCATAGGGTTTGTGTTCCAGGCCTTTCACCAGCCTTGGTGCCCTTCTCTGGACACCTTCCACTACCTCAACATCTCTCTTGAATTGAGGGGCCCAGAACTGGACACAGCACTCAAGGTTGCCCAGGGAGGTTGCGGAGCACAGTTGTGCTCCGCAACCTCCCTGAAGGAGTTCAAGGCCTTGAGCAACCTATTCTAGTGGGAGGTGTCCCTGCCTATGGCAGGGCGTTGGAACTGGCTGAGCTTTGAGGTCCCTTCCAACCTAAAGTATTCTCTGCTTCTATAAATGTCTCAACATCACAATTCCTGGCAGTTTTGTGCTTTAGACTCCAGAGTTCCCTTCTGACCTAAACCATTCTATGATTCTAAGAAAGACAACAGTAAATCTATCCTATAACCATTAACTTAAACAGGGACTGTAATTAGAGCTCTGAAAGCACAGGCAGGCTGTCCTGTGTCTTTGCCAGAAGATTAAATAGTGGAGTTTCCTATTTGAGACAGGAAAGGAGAGAAGTTAACTTGCATAATGCATGCAACAAAAGAACTTTAAGCAGCTGCCTGCCTCTCCCTGCTAATGAGAGGCACAGCTCCTGGAGTCAGGTGCCTGCTATTTAGATTAGCCCAAGTAATTAGGCTTAGAAACTCAGGTTTGGCTAACCAATGACCTCGGCTTTTACTGTAATTGACCGAATGCCTGTAAATGAAAAGGAGCAAAAGAATGTGCTGGATGTTTTTGGCTTCTAGTTGGTATTTGGATTATTTTTTTTATCATTCAAGTCTTTGGGCTTCTTACAGGGAATGCAGGAGCTAATTAGCACCTCAGGTTATATGTCAGACAAGGACCCCGTGCTTGCTGATAGACAAAATTTCTGGGAATCCCTGTGTGGAGGAGGAGGAAGATGCAGGTATGCAGTGTGAGGAATCAAAGGTAAGTGTATATCCAGGGAGAGGGGTCATGAGCTGTAAAGAAAATAATACAATGAGAAGCGTATGAGAGCAGGTTGTATGGAAAAGGAGTGTTGTGAGAAGAGGTTCTGTGGTCTTGGAATCCTTTAGTAAAGGCTTCATGTGTTTCGGAGTTGTTAGTGAGGAGAAGATCCCCACTAGATGGATTAAAATCTGGGGGTGAACAAGCTAGGCAAGTGCTGCCAGTTGCACAGTGTTCTGTGAATGCTCTGGGGTCAAGAGCAAGGATTTCAGAGGTGTTCAGCCACTGAAGAGATCACTGGAATAGTTGGTGGTGCCTGCTGCTGGCCCTGGCTTTGTGGATGGTTCATTCTGAGGTCCTTTGTGATCTCTGTAGGAGGTCATAGGGTTGGTGGGGAGAACGGTTGGAGAAGGCAGTGGGGAAAATGAAGGAAAAGCATGAAAAAGTCAAAACAGGAATGGCAAAATACAGACTGTGTTTGCATTTCACGTGAGCTGCTGGGTGTCCGATGGTGGTTTGTATACCGCTGGCTGTCCAGAGAGCTGCTATGGTGTCCTTTGTTCACTGGGGTGGAGGCTGTTAGCAGTTTGTAATCAGGACACCTGCTCCAGCTGGCCACCTCAGCTATTCCCTTCTGTCTTTGGCACCAGGTGTATCCCGTGCCCTCTTTACCACTTTGTTACGATGTGTGTTGCATTGTAATGGTTCAGCTCCTCTTAAAAGGAAAAACAAAACCCAAACAATACCCCGAAACCCTTCAGCTCACAGTTTATTCCATATCTCCGGTGACATCTTGTTGCTGTCACACTTCCTTAATTACTCATCAGATCAGTATTTTAGTCTTTAGAAGCCCAGCAGTGGGGTCTGACTGGTAACACAGCAGCTTCCACTGTGGTGTCAGGTTCTAGCTGGGCTGGGTGTGATGGCCACAGCATGTTTCTTCACTGATCATTTCTTTGGATTGCTTCAGTGTTCACCCTTTTCCTTCGTGTATAAACCTTTGGCCCCTTCTGAGCCTGCACAGCTCAGTAAAAGAGGAGCATTGCACTGCCTTCTCCCATCCTGTGTTCTTAGCCATTTTCATAGAATCATAAAATCAGTCAGGGTTGGAAGGGACCACAAGGATCAGCCAGTTACAACCCCCCTGCCATGGGCAGGGACACTCCACAGTAGATCAGGCTGTTCAGAGCCTCATTCAGCCTAGCCTTAAACACCTTCAGGGATGAAGCTTCCACCATCTCCCTGGGCAACCCCTTCCAGATTCTCACCACTCTCACGCTGAACAACTTCTTCTAACATCCAGTCTGAATCTATCTATTTCTAGCTTGGTTCCACTCCCCCCAGTCCTATCACTCCCTGACATCCTAAAAAGTCCCTCCCCAGCTTTCTTGTAGCCCCCTTCAGATACTGAAAGGCCACAAGAAAGTCACCTGGGAGCCTTCTCTCCAGACTGAACAGCCCCAACTCCCTCAGTTGTTTGTTTCTTGCTGGCTTTGCTCACTCCAGCAGAACAGCAGTTCCTGGATATCAGAACCAAGATGATGGCAGGGTTACACTGAGAGAAGAAACATATTTCTGCCTTAGCTTTGTGATTTTGTTTACCACATTGTTGTGGTTCTTGTGTTGGCCTTCTCTAGCTTTCTGTGGTGAATCAGCACAGAAATGCTGACAGAAGGAGAAATGTCACCTCCATAGGAGTACTCAAGATAGCTGTAATTGCATGGGAAGCTACAGAGTATCACAGAACACTTTAGGCCTTAAAAGACCTTTCAAGATTATCAAATCCAGCCATTCTATAACTTGACCAAGGCTGGTGCTAGACCATTCCCTCAGCACCATATCTCTGCCTCTTAGAAACACCTCTGAGGATGGGTATTCAACCACCTCCCTAGGCAGCCTGTTCCAGGGCTTGAGAACCCTTTCAGTGAAAATGTTTCTTCTAATATCCAACCTAAACCTTCCCTGGTGCAACTTGAGGCTGTTTTTTTCTTGCCCTATCATTTGTTCATTGGGAAAAGAGCAACTTGGCTCCAGCTTCCTTTCAGGAAGTTGTAGAGGGCAATGAGGTCTCCCCTCAGTTTCATTTTCTCCAAGCTGAACAGCTCCAGGTGCCTCAGCTGCTCCTCACCAGACCTGTTCTACAGACCCTTCACCAGCTTCACTGCTCTTCTCTGGACCTGCTGCAGCCTCTCAATGTCCTTCTTGGAATGAGTGACCCAAAACTGAACCCCCTAGTCGAGGTGTGGCTTCACTAGTGTTGGGTACATGGGGGCAGTCTTACTGGCTGGCTGATCCCAGATTGCTGATCAAGGCTAGGATGCTGCATCCCGATGGAAAGGCCCAAGAAGCATTTCCAGATGGGGAACACAGAAGCCAGCAAACCTGCATTTAGTTAAAGCTGCTGTGATGTGGGATGATGCAGCAGCATACTGAGGGGCTTGCGTCCACGAGATGGCAGGAGCTGCCTGCTGTGTTTCACCTGCCTCTGGCCAGCGCACCCAGCCCTGCCCGGAACTCCTCCTGCTACAAACAAACTTACTTATGATCCTGATAATGTTTAGCATTTCAGTGCCCTTTTTCTGTGATTCTTAGAGATGAGAATGAGGGAGGCCTTGAAAACATGTTCTCTGGGGCACAGCTAAGCTTGTGCCTGAGTCAGGACAGCTCTGCCTCTTCTGCATGCTCCACTGCTGGTTACAGCTTCTTTCACAGGTACTCAGGGGACAGGAGGCTCTGCAGGCTGGATTTTGCTGTCTTACAGGACGTAGAAATTCCTGCCTTGTTTCAGTTGGACTTGTAGGAGAGATGAGCAACTGCTAGGGAAGGATTTCTGATCTGGCCCAGAAGCCAAGCACAGGCATAGAGTCCAAGAATAGAATCAGAGATTCTTTTCAGTTGGCAAAGGACCTTTAAGACCTTGTGTGAGGTGTCCCTGCCCATGGCAGGGGTGTGGAACTTAGGTGATCCTTGTGGTCCCTTCCAACCCTGACTGATTCTATGATTCTATGAAGATCATCCAGTCCAAGCATTCTCTGGCTCTATCAAGGCTGGTGCTAAACCATGTCCTTCAGCACCACATCCCTGCAGCTTTGTGGTGGAGAACCAGAAGTTCTTCCCTCCAGGCAAAGCAACCTCAGTTCTCTCAGCTGCTCCTCACCAGCCCTGTTCTCCAGACCTGTCACCAGCTTCCTTGCTCTTCTCTGGGCTTGCTCCAGCCCCTCAATGTCCTTCTGGGAGTGAGGGGCCCAAAACTGAACCCAATATTCAAGGTGTAGCCTCACCAGTGCCCGGTCAGGGGTGAAATCACATCCCTCCTACTGCTGGCCATGCTGCCAGGATGCTGGTGGCCTTCTCAGCCACCTGGGCACACAATGGCTCATCCTCAGCTGCTGTTGACCAACAGCTCCAGGTGTTTCTCTGCTGGACAGTTTCTAGCCACTCTGTTCCAAGTGTGGAGCATTGATGGGGTTGTTGTGACCCAAGTGCAGGATGGCATTGTTGAACCTCATCCCATTGGATCCAGCCCTTGGATCTCGGCTGTTCAGATCCCTTTGCAGAGCCTTCCTTCCAGCAGATCCACATTGCCATTCATTGTAGTGTCCTCTGCAAGGCTGGAGAGCTTAGGTTTATAGTCCTGGTGGCAGTGAAACTCCAATACACCTCTCAGTAGTGGTGGTGGAGGCAGAAACCCTCTGCCTTGCTTCATGATGCAGTTTGCTCAGCCTGCAAGGATGACGATATGAGAAGGGCTTTTAAAAATGGTTGGCCAAGGGGTACAAACCAGATCTAGCTCACATCAGTGCTACTATCAGAGGTTCCATCTGGATGGCAGGTGATAAAATGAGAGGAAATGGCCTGAAATTGTGCCAGGGGAGGTTTAGTTTGGGTATGAGGAATAATTTCTTTCCTGCAAGCGTGGTCAAGCATTGAACAGGCTGCCCAGGGAGAGGGTTAAGTCACCATCCCCCATGGAGTTGTCCAAGAAATGTGGCCATGGCACTTGTGGGCATGGTTTAATGGCCACAGTGGTGTTGGATTGATGTTGGGCTCGATGATCTCAGAGATTTTTCTCTGAGCCAAACAAGTCTGTGATTTATGATTATTTCATCCCATTTACAATTGTGGCAGCATTTTTGCTTTTTAGTTCTACCAGCCCTTTTCCCTCCCTGATGTTTGCATCCCTGAACACACCGAAGAAAAAATGTTCTCTTCCAGCCTTTGGTTTGGTTTGTTTTTCTCCTGGCTGAAATCAACCAGGTTCTTCCTGGGGCTGCTTGGGTCGTGCTGTGAGCATGGTGCAGAGATCTCTCATCCTGCAGAGCTCTTGCTGGCCTGGTGACAGATGTGCAGTGGCACTGTTGCCCAAGCTAATACATCCTGTGAAAGGGCTTGGCTTTGTCCTGGTTTGAGTTAGAAAAGGGCTGATGCTGCTCAGTGCTGTGAGTTCCCAGCTCAGGCTCTGTTCACTGAGGCACTTGCTGAAGTTCAGGGCAGGTTTGCACAGCTAGGGGCTGCTTCTAGCAGGGAGAAGTTGATGGGGAGAGTTCCTGCCAAGGGCTGGGCTGCAGAAAGGCTCTGCCTGAGACTTGCTGTCCTGCAGACCAAGGACACTGCCGTGGTGTGCAGAGGTGGCAGCTACAGGAAGGAGCAGCCAGAACAGGTGACCCACAACTGACCTGGGAGTGCTGATGGACGAGTTCCCCATGAGGCAGCAATGTGTCCTGTTGTCCAAGAAGGTCAGTGGTTTCCCAGGGTGCATGGAGAAGTGTGGCCAGCAGATCAAGGGAGGTTCTCCTCCTCCTCTACTCTGTCCTAGTAAGGGCACTTCTGGAGTCTTGGGTCCAGTTTTGGGGTCCTCAGTTCAAGACACAGGGAACTACTGCAGAGGGTACAGTGGAGGCTCCAAAGATGCTGAGGGGCCTGGAGCATCACTGAAGAGGAACAGCTGAGAGCCCTGGAGATGTTTAGTACTTGTTAATAGCTGGACTCCATCTCAAAGGTCTCTTCCAACCCAAAACACTCTGTGATACAGAAGTGGTTGCACCAGTCTAGTAAGGCTGAACACCAATGGCATCTTCTCCCTTTCCCTCTGTGTAGCCCTTTCAAGATGACAAGAAGAAAAGCTGTTAATAAAATGATTTTCCAAGATGGTTAACATCTGAGCTGGCTGGAGATCAGTGGGACCAGCAGCTTATGCAGTACGATGGAAAATCAGTAGCGTAGGAGAGAAACTTTAATGCATAAGGAAGGGAAATTGATGTCCACTGTGGGTTGCTATGGCTACTAGGTACATCTTGCTCCTCTTTCCCTTTGGATGTCTTCATTTCTCCCTCAGAACTGTGGTCACTGATAGCAGCATTTACACTAGCACGAGGTAGCTTAGGATTGGACATCAGGAAGAAGTTGGGGAGGGACTATTTACAAGGTCTTGTGATGACAGAACAAAGAGCAATGGACTTAAACTGGGACAGAGGAGATTGAAACTGGATGTTGGGAAGAAGTTCTTTGCAGTGAGGGTGGTGAGACATAGGCACAGGTCAGGGAAAGTTGTGGATGCCTCATCCCTGGAAGTGAATATTCAAGGCTAGGGTGGATAATGCCTTGAGCTGCCTGGTCTAGTGGAAGGTGTCCTGCCCATGGCAGGGAGGTTTGGACTGGACCACAGGATCACAGGATATTAGGGGTTGAAAGGGACCCCAACAGCTCATTGAGTCCAACCCCCCTGCCAGAGTAGGACCATACAATCTAGCTCAGGTCACACAGGAACACATCCAGACAGGCCTTGAAAGGCTTCAGAGAAGGAGACTCCACCACCTCTCCAGGGACCCTGTGCCAGGGCTCTGGGACCCTTCCAGTCAAGAAGTTGCCCCTTGTGTTGAGCTGGAACCTCCTGTTCTGCAGCTTCCATCCATTGCTCCTTGTCCTATCCCAGGGAGCAGTGAGCAGAGCCTGACCCCACCTCCTGATCCCCAGCCCTCAGATATTGATAAACGTTTATTAAATCCCCTCTCAGTCTTTTCTGCAGACTAAGCAGCCCCAGGTCCCTCAGCCTCTCCTCATCAGGCAGTGCTCCATTCCCCTCATCATCCTCCTAGCCCTCTGCTGGACTCTCTCCAGCAGATCCCTGTCCCTCTTAAACTGGGGAGCCCAAAACTGAAGGCGGTACCCAAGATGGGGTCTCAGCAGGGCAGAGTAGAGGGGAAGAAGAACGTTCCTCCTAAGCCATTGTGTGATTCATTGTGACCATGAGATGACTAATTGCAGGTGCAGCTTGATGCCCCCAGTAACGCCTATCACAGGCTGCAGGTCAGCTGGAGCTGCAGGTGTTTTCCACCAGGACAATGTACTGGACTCCATGTGCTGGTTTCTCACAGAGTTGAGGGGAAGAGATCACTGCTGGGGCAGTGAGAGTGTGAAGGATCTCTGAGTCAGGGCTGCTGCTGGGCAGTGACATCCTCCCCTAGGGAGTGTGGAAAGTGAGTGAATTATTCCCTGGCTTCTTTTGGAAGAATTATAAAAAGGTCTAAAAAGAGATCCTGAAGCTGCAGTCTTGTAGATGCCTCAGAGCTGAAGGTTTCTATTTTAGGGAGTGATGAATGAGCTAATCTTTTGGAAGTGGTTTTATTCTTCAGAGGTGTCTTTTGCAATAAAGAGAAGACCTTCATTTTCATAGATGCTTCAACCATGCCTGGTGGTGCCCTTTCAGTTCCTCAGAGTGATCCTTTCTGTTGAAATTAAGGCATGAGCTCTCATTTGATTGCTACAGATGCTGACAGGTCCAACTTTGTTTTCCTACCACGAGGAGAGCATCCCTTGTAAGACCTCTTTCCTCAGGGGTTATCAGTTAAATTTGGAGAGCAGCTCCCTTTTTTTACAGCTCTGAACAATTCCAAACACTGCAGCTTTGTGGTGCACCCTTTGCTCCAAAGGACCTTGGAGTCCTGGTGAACAAAAGTTCCCCATGAGCCAGTTATGTGCCCTTGTAGCCAAGAAAGCAAATGGTCTCCTGTGGTGCATGAAGTCCAACCACTAACCCAGCATTGCCAGGTCACCACTAAACCATCTCTCTCAGCACCACATCTCCATGGCTTTGGGACTCCTTCAGGGATGGGGACTCCACCACTGCCTTGGGCAGCCTGGGCCAGAGCTTGACAGCCCTTTTGGGGAAGAAATGATTCCTCATGTCCAACCTAAATCTTTCTTCCCTTAACTTGAGGCCATTTCCTCTTGTCATATGGCTTGTTCATTGACAGAAGAGACCAACCCCCACCTGGTTCCCATCTCCTTTCATGGAGCTGTAGAGAGTGAGAAGGCCTCCCCCCAGCCTCCTCCTGTATTTCAGATGATGTGTCCTTGTGGTAAGGATGTCTTCCTTAGGCAGCCTGTTCCAGGGCTTGGTTCAGGAGGTTCAAAGAAATGTGTGAGGTATCATCAGCTCTCTTAAAGTCATTTTGACCTGACAATTTACTTTCTCATGTGTAGCCTAAACCTCCCCTGGTGCAACTTGAGGCCATTCCCTCTTATCACTTGTTCCTTCCAAGAAGAGACCAACACCCATCCATATGTTTTGGTGGGTCTAAGCAAGGGTGGAGAGTGAAGAACACGATTAGATCATGTCCATCACAAGATCTAGGGACTGAGTTTTAGAATCACAGAATGGTTTAGGTTGAAAGGGACCTCAAAGATCGTCCAGTTCCATCTCCCTGCCATAGGCAGGGACACCTCCCACTAGAACAGGTCACTCAAGGCCTCGTCCAAACTGGCCTTGAACACCTCCAGGGAGGTTGTGGAGCACAGAAGCACAGAATGTGATCAAAGATGCACTCTCTGCATAACCTATGCCAGTGTCTCACCACCCTCACTGCAAACAACTTCTTCCTAACATCCACTTTCAATCTTCCCTCTGCCAGTTTAAACTCATTATGCCTTTTGCTCAAGTGCAAACTCAGAGGAACACAAACCAGAAATGAAAGTGTGTGCAGTAGAAAATGCTACTGGCTGATGGAATCCAGAGATGAAGTTAACAACTGCACTTCCTCTCTACTGGCTCCTCAGACTTTGCCTGGGGTTTGCAAGTCAAGTGAGGTTTTGTTGACTCATGGAGCTGCAGGGAATCAGGACTGCAAGTCAGATTCTGCTCTGTTTCACAACCAGACTCTCAGCAGCCTTTGGAGACACCAGAGGAAGCTGACACAACACCTATTCTCCACCAACAAGACAAATGCTAGCCCTTGGTTACCAAACATCAACCCTTTGCAAAGCAAATGTTAACCCTTGCTGAGTATTATCAGGATAGGGTTCTGGAGTGCATGGAGTGTGGCCAGCAGCTTGAGACAGGTTTTGCTCCCCCTCCACTTTGCTCCTGTGATACCACATCTGGAGGACTGGGTCCAGTGCTGGGCTTCCTGAGTCTCCTTCATTGGAGAGATTCCAAACCCTCCTGGACCTTTTGATCCTGGACAAACTGCTGTGGGTGACCCTGCTTCAGCAAGGGAGTTTGGACTGGATGATTTCTAGAGGTCTTTTCCAAACCCCCACCATGCTGGGATTCTGGGATCTGTGGCAAAGAGCAGAACAAATGGTGGAAGGAAAACTTACCAACGTTCTCCTGAAGAGCTGGCAAACATCTGCTGATTTAGATTAGTTGCCAAGCCTGCAAGGATCATCAAAACCTGTTTTCATTGCATTCACTGGTTGGTAGAAAATGTTCTCAAGGGATCATCAGTGATGGAAAGCCCAGGAGTGTGTTTCAGTGGCCAGAATCAACATGGAAAGAGAAGAATCTGGGAAGGGAAGGAGTGGAGGTTTCACAGCTGCTGGTTGATCACAGAATCATAGAATGAAGCAGGTTGGAAGAGACCTCCAAGCTCATCCAGTCCAACCTATCACCCAGCCCTAGCCAGTCAACTAGACCATGTCACTAAGTGCCTCACCCAGTCTTTTCTTGAACACCTCCAGGGATGGCAAGTCCTCCACCTCTTGGGCTCCTCCTGCCAGCCAACATGGAGCTGCTATGTTGCAGGATTGCGAAGTGGTTAAGTACAGATGCAACCATACAAGGCTGCAGTAAAACATTGATAGCTGTAGCTGAATCATTAATCACTTGTCAAAGGTTAAAAGAGAAGAGCCTGCAGTAGAAATGTGCTGTGCTTTATGCAGCACAAGGTCCATCATGGATAAAAAATTCATCCTGTCGCTGCCCTTGTTAATAGGATGCCAGAAGTGAGCATCTACAGCATCTATAAATAAACTACCAAGGCTGACTTGTTCCAACTGCACTTAATGGTAGGAAATTGCATAAAAGAGTTGCTCTGGCAGGCAGTGACCTTGAGAGGTTGATGTGAAGAGAATGCATATGGCTTGGTGGTGCTCTCCTGAGGTGGGCTTCTGAGAGAGGTTACGTCAGGAAAAGTGCAGCGGAGCTGCAGTTTGCTGCTCTGTGTTGTGGGAAGTCAGAGTGGAGCTGGAGTCAGCTGAGTTAGACATGGGCTGGGTTCTGATCTTGATTTATTTATGTGTTTGACAGAAAATGGATCAATGGAGTTTTTGCTCTCAGAGCTGAACACAAACCTGGCTCTGTGGAAACAGCTCTTCAACTTCTTACTTATTGCTATCTTTTCACAGAATCCCAGCATGGTAGGGGCTGAAAGGGGCCTCTGGAGATCATCCAGCCCAATCTCCCTGCTAAAGCAGGGACACCTGCAGCAGCTTGACCAGAGTCACACTGGCCAGCTGGCTTTGGAGTCTCTCCAGAGAAGAAGGCTCCACAGCCTCTCTGGGCATTCTGCTCCAGGGCTCCAGCACCCTCACAACAAACAATTTCTCCTCCTCTTGAGATGGAACCTCCTGGGTTCCAGTTTGTGCCCATTGCCCCTTGTCTTGTCACTGGGCATCACTGATAAGGGTCTGGCCCCATCTTCTTGCCCCCCATAGGTCCTTTAGCTCTTGCTGAGCATTGAGAAGATCCCACTTCAGCTTGCTCTTTTGCAGGCTCCACAGCCCCAGGGCTCTCAGCCTTTCCTCCTCACAGAGACGCTCCAGGCCCTTCAGCATCTTTGTAGCCTCCACTGGACTCTCTCCACTAGTTCCCTGTCATCTTGAGCTAGGGAGCCCAGCACTGGACCCAGTCTTCCAGATGTGGCCTCACTAGGGCAGAGTAGAGGAGGAAGAGAAACCTCCCTTGACCTGCTGGTCACACTCTTCATGAACTCTAGGAGGCCATTCTTGGCTAAGGTGAAAGACTTTTCACCTTTGGGAAAGTGTTTAAGAGTCTCCAGGTAGAGGACCTGTGCCCAGATCTGATGTGAGCCTCCTGGGATTGGAAAGACATTAATCCTCTGGAATTAAGGCAGTTAATCAAGTCTAAGGAGCTGCCAAAAAACTTGACCCTGAGGCTCTTTGCTTTGTGTATCTTTGAGAAATGATGGTTTCAGCTTTCCACTTGGCTTCCTCTTTCAGCTTGCTGGTTCTCTCCAGAAGCACCTCAAGGTCACACCTGTGTCAGCTCATGGTGATGCTTGGCTCATGTTGAGCTTTGAGCCCTGCTGTGACTGGTACTCATGGTCTTGATGTTATAGAATCATAGAACCATGGAATAGTTTGGGTTGGAAGGGATCTTCAAGATCATCGAATTCCAATCTCCTGCTGTAGGCAGGGACACCACCCACTGGCCAAGGTTGCTCAAGTTGTCACCCAACCTGGCCTTGAACACCTCCACGGAGATGCTGTTGGGTGCTCTGGCAGGAGCTTTACTACGAGGTAGGAGCTAATGCTGCAGAGCTCCATCCACTTTTGTGTCTGAACATTGAACTATTTCAGTGGCCAAATGCACCAAGGGCCTGTGTATGGTGATGGGGAGATACTGCAGAGCAGGAGCGTGCCTGAGGCAGAGGCTGTGGTCATTCTGTGTGCCTTCTGATGTCACCCAGAAGCACTCATTAGCTGATCTTATTGAGTAATTTCTAATTAAGTGGCTCCTGAGGCTGACTGCTGACTTTCAACTGACCCATCAAATCCAGCAGTGGGACTATCAGTGGGACAAAATCCTCTATGGGCTCTGCTCCCTGCACTGATTTTGGGCCACTCTACTGTGGAGCCCCCAGTGGGGAGGAGAGTGGGGAGATAGAGTGAAACCCTGAGAGCATTCACACCTGATGGAACTCTGTGAGTGCTGTGAGCTGTGTATTACTTCCACGTTCAGCCTGAAGAAGACAAAGCTCCTGGGAGACCTTCTAGTGCCCTTCTGGTAGCTGAACCATAGAATCATAGAATGGTTTA
Source organism: Tricholaema leucomelas (assembly GCA_013400475.1). NCBI lineage: Eukaryota > Metazoa > Chordata > Aves > Piciformes > Lybiidae > Tricholaema lacrymosa > Tricholaema leucomelas. Next base: position 11,326 of record WAAF01010019.1, on the reverse strand, counting down.
GGTTGGAAGGGACCTCAAGGATCATCCAGCTCCAACCCCCTGCCATAGGCAGGGACACCTCCCACTAGAGCAGGCTGCTCAAGGCCTCATCCAGCCTGGCCTTAAACACCTCCAGGGAGGAAGCATCCACAACCTCCCTGGGCAACCTGTGCCAGTGTCTCACCACCCTCACTGTAAAGAACTTCCTCCTAACATCCAGTCTAAATCTCCCCTCTGCCAGCTTAAACCCATTCCCCCTCGTCCTGACATTACCAGACCTTGTCAATAGTCCCTCCCCAGCCTTCCTGTAGGCTCCCTTCAGATACTGGAAAGCCACTCTAAGGTCTCCTCGAAGCCTTCTCTTCTCCAGGCTGCAGAGCCCCAACTCTCTCAGCCTGTCCTCATAGCAGAGCTGCTGCAGCCCTCTGAGCATCTTCGTGGCTCTCCTCTGGACTCGCTCCAGCAGTTCCATGTCCTTCTTGTGTTGGGGGCTCCAGAACTGCACACAGTACTCCAGGTGGGGTCTGAGGAGAGCAGAGTAAAGGGGGAGAATCCCCTCCCTTGCCCTGCTGCCCACACTTCTCTTGATGCAGCCCAGCACAGGGTTGCTGTCTGGGCTGCATGTGCACACTGCCGGCTCATGTTGAGCTTTTCGTCGACCCAGACCCCCAGGTCCTTCTCCTCAGGGCTGCTCTCAGCCATTCACCACCCAGCCTGGATCTGTGCCTGGGATTGCACCGACCCAGGTGCAGGACCTTACACTTGGCCTGAAGGAGATCTCTAGGAGAACTGGAGAGGAACTTTATGCAGTGGCTTGTAGTGACAGAATGAGAGGTAATGGTTTGAAACTACAGCAGGGCAGATTTAGGTTGAACACCAGGAAGAAGTTCTTTGGACATTAGGAGGAAGTTATTTGCTCTGAAGGTTTTGGAACACTGGAGCAGGTTGCCCAGGGAGGTGGTTGAGCCTATGTCTATTCAAGGCCAGGCTTAATGGAGATCTGAGCAAGCTGATCCAGTTGCAGGTGTCCATGCTTACTGCAGGGGTTTTGGATTAGATGACTTCTATAGATCCCTCCCAACCCAGTGCATTTTGTGATTCTTAAATGGCAGCCTCTGTGTTTCTGGCAATGATGAGCTAAGGAACCATTTGGAAGGACTTTAAACCCTTGGTGCATGTCACTGTGATGTCCTCTCTGGAGAGAGCAATGCAACAGCCAGCTCCTGATTGCTCTGCTGATTACAGGGCAGCTTTATGCATCCCTTTTGGAGCTTTCAGCTCTTTGCTTTGAAGCCAAAGATAGATAATGAAGGTGTAGAGCAGGGAGCATCTTCTCTCTCCTTATCTCCAGGTAAAACACCTTCTTTGATTTATTACCTACCCCTAAACAAAGCAGGGCATCGATTCCTGAGCCAATCTTCCAGCTCTCCTGGGTCAGACTATTCACTAAACAGTTTCTTTAAAGGTCTTCTGGATGCTACTCAACAGCCCAGCAGCAGCTTACTTGGATATAGGAGTTCTTGGTAACTTTTGCTGTGAAAATATAAAGGAATTTCTTTTCCTTCCCAGAACGTGTGTCTGAAATGGAGAACATGTTCAGGGGGTTCATTTGTAACCGTGGCAGCATCTTAGAATGGCCTGAGTTGGAAGGGAGCTTGAAGATCATCTAGTTTAGCCTCCCTGCCATGGACATCTCCTGCCAGACAAGGTTGAGCAAGGCCTCATTCAGCCTGTTCTTAAACACTTGCACAACCTTCCTAGGCATCCACAACCCCATTGGGCAGCCCATTTCAGTGTCTTGCCCTCTCACTCTTTTTAGTACCCCTAAAGTGAGTACTCTTCCTACTCAGTTTAGGAAAAGTAAAGAACTTCTTCCTAATGTCCAACCTGAATCTTCCTCTCGTGGAACTAGAGGCCATTTCCTCTTGTCTTGTCACTTCTTCCTTGGAAGAAGAGACCAACCCCCACCTGGCTTCAACCTCCTTTCAGAGAGTTGTGGAGAGCAGTGAGGTCTCCCCTCAGCCTCCTTTTCTCCAGGTTGAAAAGTCCCAGGTGCCTCAGCTGCTCCTCACCAGCCCTGTTCTCCAGACTCTTCCCTAGCTTCCTTGCCTTTCTGTGGACCTGCTCCAGCCCCTCAATGTCCTTCTTGGATTGAGGAGCCCAAAACTGAACCCAGTACTCAATGTATGGCTTCACCAGTGCCCAGTACATGGGGACAGTCCCTGCCATAGTCCTACTGGCCACACTATCACTGATCCAAGCTGTAATGCTCTTGGCCTTCCTGGCCATCTGGGCACACACTGACTCATCTTCAGCTGCTACTGACCAGCAGCCTCAGGTCCTTTCTCACCAGATAGTCTCCAGCCACTCTGCCCTAAGCCTGCATCTCCTTCTCTGGAGACTTTCAAGGCCTGTCTGGATGTGTTCCTCTGTGATCTGTGTTAATATTGTCCTGCTCTGGCAGGGGGGTTGGACTTGATGATCTCTTTGGGTCCTTTCCAACCCCTACCATCCTATGATGATCCTATGTCCATTCATGGGGTTGTTGTGGCTGAAGAGCATTCGTGTGACCACTTGCCTGGTCCTACTGATCACACTGTTGCTGATCCAAGCCAGGGTGCTCCTGACCTTTAGTTATCCCCATCCTGATCAAGTCATAGAATCATAGAATGGTTTAGGTTGGAAGGGACCTGAAAGCTCAGCCAGTTCTGACCCCTTGCCATAAGCAGGGACACCTCCCACTAGAACAGGTTGCTCAAAGCCTCATCCAACCTGGCCTTGAACACCTCCCTGGGCAACCTGTGCCAGTGTCTCACCACCCTCACTGCAAACAACTTCTTCCTAACATTCACTTCCAATCTCCCCTCTGCCGCTTCAAACCCATTCCTCCTCCTCCTGTCATGACAAGACCTCATAATGATATGTAATAATATGAGGTGGTGTGATCCATCCTGTGGTGCTCTACTCCTCAATCTGGAATGTAAAGGCTTTGCCATGAAGGGAGGCTGCCTCGAAATCCTGCCTGGGGACTTCACAGAATGGTTTGGATTGAAAGGCACATTAAGAATTACCTAGTTCCAACCCCACTTCCACTAGAGCAGGTTGCTGAAGGTGTTATCCAGCCTGCCCTTGAACACTTCCAGGAAGGGGGCAGCTGTCTCAGAGTGCATGCTGCACACCTGAACACCCACCTGAACTTGGCTTGCTTAGGAGACAACCAACACAAGGCTTCTCATCCTCTGTCTTTCCCTCTTCGGCAGAATGATGCTGTGTTTGGATTCCAACTCAAGCCTTGTTCGCTTTCTGAGTTATGACTGTGAAGACTCAGCTATTTGTCTTCCTGCAGGACTGCTGAGGTGATTGATACCTCCTGAATTTGTCAGAGGGAAATTTCAGAGTCATTACAACAAATGTGTGATTTATATGTGGCAATGCAGATAGTCTGAAGACTTCAGTTTCTATGCAGATTGGAAGCAGGAGATGCATTCATCAGGTCAGATGGGAAACGTGATGCTGTCCTGAACAAAATGCCTTGGGCACATCATCCTAAGGTGACACTGCTTTAAGGCATCTGGTTGATTCTCTTGATGGAGGCACCATTTCAATTCCTTCCAGACAACATATTAATGATCCTTTATCTTGTAATCACTTCCTCATCTTGGAATGAACATAGAGGCCTTCAGAAACTGCTATCTGTAGATGTTATCTTCAAACCAAACTCATTTAGTATAATGGAGAATTGACTCCAACTTAGATCAGTTGATCTGCTTACTGCAGGTAAGGGAGTGTCCTGGTTTGATCTGGAGCAGAAATGGTTCTGGTCAATGCTGTGACTTCTTTGATTTCCTTTGGAACAAGCTGGCAGGGAGTGGTGGAGTCACTGTCCTTGGAAGTGTTCAAGAAACTTGTGGACATGGCACTTTGGGCCATGGTTTAATGGCCATGGTGGTGTTGGGTTGATGGTTGGACTCAATGATCTTAGAGGACTTTTCCAACCTAAACAGTTGTAGAATTCTGTGATTCTCAGCTTAGGCTCTGCTCACTGAGACACTTTCTGAAGGGTTTGCACAGCCAGGGGCTGCTTCTATCAGGGAGAAGCTGATGGAGAGAGCTCCTGCCAAGGGCTGGGCTGCAGAAAGGCTCTGCCTGGGACTCTGCACACCAAGGGCACTGCCACAGCTTGTGCTCCACCTTGAGGAGCAGGAAGGCAGAGATGGCACCTGTGGGGAAGAGCAGCCAGGACAAGTGAGCTTCAACTGCCCAACAAGGAATTGCAATCCCTGTATGACATCTTCAAGATTAAGCTGGGGGATCTTGAGGTTCAAAACTCTTCTCCCCTGGCTCATATCCCAGATTTCTGTCCCTTCTGCCTTCTATCCTGATCTGTGTATTCCTGAACCCAGTTCCAGAATCCAGCTACTGCATCCAACTTGTGTCTACTGCTGAGTCTAGTCTAGGACTTGCCCATTGCCTGCCCCCATTAGTGATGCCAGTGGTGCTGCCATTGCCATCAGAGGTTGGCTCTTGGTTTGTGTCTCTGCGTCTCTATTCCATGGGATTGTTCTTTCCACCCCAGCTGGTTGAGTTTCTTTCACACCCCATCAGTCTCGCTGCCTTCTTTCTGTTCCCTTTCCTTTGTGCAGGCAGAGGGCTCCATGGAGAACCTCTCCTCTGGCACTTCTCTGCTGGCTAGCCCAGCCCTGACCTTTGACAGTCTCACCTGGCATCTCTCTTTGCTGGCAGGAGAAGAAACAACAGGCTACTTGGGCTACTCAGCACTCAGGGAGACCCAGCCTAGAGGGTGGCACCATCTCTAGGCTCACAGGCAGGTTCTTTTTTTAATGCCCAAATCAATTGAGCCCTAAATTTCATTTCTCTTGTGATTCTCTTGATTGCTGCTTGCAGGAGAACATAAATAATTAATCACAGGAGAGGACTGTCACTCAGGCCCAGTTTTGCTTCACCTGAAGTTAAAAAATGACCACTTTATTTTTTCTTTAAATTGGCAGGCACTTAATCTTTCTTCTGCCTTGCTGTCTTTCCCCCTGCTTTAATACCCTGCTTCTCCACGTCACCAAGTCATTATGTGTGAAGGGGATGAGCCATCCTAATGCAGGGTGATTTATCAATGGTGATAGGATGTTATCCTGGCTTGACCCTAGAAAAGGAGGAAAATGCCACTGAGTCTCTTCTGAAATTAATAGCAACAAAGTGAAATCCTAGAAAGCCCTCAGAACTTTGCCAAGGCTGACCCACTTCCAGAGCAACTTCAGGACCATTTTTGAAGGACACAAAACAGCTTTGATTGTGTCTTACAGCAAAAATCATCCAGACATGGAGGGGGCACAGGAGGTCTGAGTACAGTAAGATTTCATCTTTATCTCTGCTGGTTGTTTAGGAGCAGCATTGCTTGAATCAAACAGAGCTTTTTCCAGCCTTTCTCAGCAGTAAAGGTCGGTTCATTAACTGAGCAGCAAAGTCTGTGAGCATGCAGATCCATACAATCATGGAATCATGGAATGGCAGGGATTGGAAGTGACCTTTGGAGAGCATCTAGTCCAAGCTGCCTGCAGGAACAGGATCACCGAGGGCAGGTTGCACAGGAACATATCCAGATGGGTCCTGAAAGTCTCTAGAGAAGGAGCCTCCACAACCTTTCTGGGCAGCCTGCTTCGGGGCTCCAGCACCCTCACACCAAACAAATTTCTTCTCAACTTCAGGTGGAACCTCCTGGGTTCTGGTTTGTGAATATTCACTGCCACCATCCCAGAATCTCAGCGTGGAGCAGACTGGAAATGACCTCTGGAGATTAACCAGTCTAAACCCTTGCTAAAGAAGGACCACGCACAGCAGCTTGCCCAGCATCACAATGTCCAGGTGGCTTTGGAATCTCTCCAGAGAAGGAGACTCCACAACCTCTCTGGGCAGCCTGCTCCAGAGCTCCAGCACCCTCATATCAAACAAATATTTCCTCATCTCCAGGTTCTGGGTTCTGATTTGTGCCCATTGCCCCTTGTCCTGTCTCTTGACACCACTGACAAGAGTCTGGCCCCATCCTCTTGACCCCAGCAAGTCCTTTAGCTTTTGCTGAGCATTGAGAAAATCCCCTCTCAAGCTCAGCAGCCCCAAGTCCCTCAGCCTTTCCTCCTCATAGAGATGCTGCAGGCCCCTAAGCATCTTTGCAGCCTCCCCTGGACTCTCTCTAGTAATTTCCTGCCTCTCTTGAACTGGGGAGCACAATGGGACATAATACTCCAGATGTGATCTCCCCAGGGCAGAGCAGAGGGGGAGGACAACACTGTTCATTTCTGGTGTGTGTAACAGCACCTTGGCATTGCAGTTACACCAGAGAACTCTGTTGAGAGGACACTGAACATTACTACTTATGGGCAGCAAAAATCCATCTTCTGACTTCTCTACACATCTTGCAGGACATTACTTTCTGTGAAGGCTGAAGGAACATGAAAGACAGGATAGTGCACAGGGCTCTGTGATTTTTTTGCTGGGCACTTTGTTCCATGAAGCAGAAGCTGGGCAATGATCCAAGAAGGAATGTTTGCAGGTCTTGAACTTCATAACTTATTTGCTATATCTTCCTTGAGGTCAGACAAATAGCCACACTTCACTTTGTTGTGTCTCCCTTGTGGAGGAACCTGCTGGTGTGGTTTCTTAGCCAAGCTAGAAGAATAGAAAATGGATTTTTGTCCACAAGGATTCACAGATTCAAACCTCAGGCAAGGCAACAGCTAAAATAAAAAGCTGGAGACTTGCGTGGGTTTCAACTCTGTGGACTATGATGCTCAAATAAGCACTTGTCTTGTAGAACCTTTCTCCAAGGGAAGATCTCAGGCAGTGGTCACTCTTTCCCTACAGAGAAAGCTCCTAAGCAGGACAGATTCCATGGTGGACATAAGGCTCATTCAAGTCAAAAGAAAATCGTAAGCAGTGTGGGCAGCAGGTGAAGACAGGGAGAACAGGTCCTGTGAGAAGCAGCTGGGGTTGTTCAACCTGGTTAAAAGGAGACTGAGGGGAGACCTTCTGGCACTCTACAACTCCCTGAAAGGGTGTTGGAGCCCCAGGGGAGATTTGGGTTGGACAATAGAAGAAACTTCTTCAGCAAAAGGGTTCTCAAAGGCTGCCCTAGGGAGGCAGTTGAATCCCCATCCCTGGAGTGCTTCAAAAAGGCAGAGGTGTGATGCTGAATCATAGAGTCACAGACACATGCAGGTTGCCAAAGCCCCTCAGGATCACCAAGTCCAACCTACAACCCTACTCTGCAAGATTCACCTGAAACCATAGCCCTAAGCACCACATCCAAACCACCCTTAAACACGTCCATGCTGGGTGACTCCACCACCTCCCTGGGCAGCTCATTTCAGTCCCTGAACACTCTCTTCATGAAAAACTTTTTCCTAATATCCAATCTAAACCTCCCCAGGCTCAGCTTGGGGCCATTCCTCCTTGTTCTGTCTCCAGTTACCTGTGAGCAAAGCCCAGCAGCAGCCTCTCCACGATGTCTCTTCAGGTAGCTGTAGGTAGCAGTGAGGTCTGCTCTCAGGCTCCTCTTTTTCAAACTGAATAGCACCAGGGACATGGTTCAGCACCAACCTCAGCAGAGTTAGAGAATGGTTGGACTTGGTGATCTTAAAGGTCTTTTTCAGCTGCAGCCATCCTGTGGTTCTCAGGGCTGCTCTTCTCTGCTGTAGTTAGGGCTGAAAGCACAGAAGCAGAGAGAGGAACTGGAGTGCACCCAGCCTTGGAGCAGAGTGTGGGGCTGTGACCATCAATGACTGCTGAGAATGGGTTGGCTCCTCATTTTTGTCTTTCCATCTCTATCCCGTGGGATTGTTCATTTTTCCATCCCATCTGCTTGAGTTTCTTTCCCACCCCATCAGCCTGTCTCACTTCTTCCCTCTCCCTTCCCGTTGCAAAGGCAGAGGGCTTCATGGAGTGCCTCTGGCACTCCTCTGGTGGCCAGCTCAGCCCTGACCCTTGACATCTCTGAGTTTTGCAGGATATCTCTGTCCTGGATGATTGATTTCCACCCCCCCTCCCCTGCAGTTGCCTGGGGATTTAATCTCAGAACAGATCTCAGTCCTCTTTTTTCTGCTGTTTATTCCCTGAGCAGAGTCTCCAGTGAGCTTCAAAGTCCTGCTTTGCATCCAAGTTGTATGAGTGGAGTGTCTGGAGCTTTTACTGAAGATAAGGCAGGCTTCTGAAGTTCTTCCTCTTCAACCATTTCTGAGTTTCTAGGAAACACTTCACAGACCAGCAGAGCTCTCCTGTGGAGGGCAGGGTATTTAGGAAGCCACTGTGCTAGCAAATTGTGATTATAAACCAAGTTTGACTTCAGGTTCCTCAGAGGGACAGTGAGGAGATGCTTTGCACACATCTGCAGGTGACAATCCTTTCAGGCCTGCAAGCGTGGGTGCTCCCAGTGCTGGCAAGATCTGCTTCCTCACATCTCCTTGTGAGACCTTTCAAAATGCCCACTTGAGGACTTCTCAGCCCTCTCTTTGTGCATCTGTTGCTCTGTTTGATTGCAAAGCTGTTGGCTTGATTCTTCAGTTGCCATCTCTCAGGAATGGAAGAAAAAGGTTTAAAATAAACATATCAGTTCCCTAGGTTTTTGTCTCTGATTTGAGGCATCAATAGCAACAGGAATTAAAACAAAGTCCTTCTGATGGCTACAAAATACTCAAAAGGAGCATCCGTTGAGCTGCCTGCTCATGTTTCCCTCAACATGCTGCTGCTGAGAGACAGACTCAGTGTCAGGGCATTTGCAGCAGTGTCTGGAGGGCTGAGCAGCTACTCATGGCCCTCCACATTATCCCACAATCCCAGGGTGCAGGTGGTTGGAAGGGATCTCTGGAGATCATCCAGTCCAGACTCCCTTGCAGGGGCACTCACAACAGCTTGCCCAGGATCACAATGTCCAGGTGGGTTTGGAATCTCTCCAGAGAAGGAGACTCCACAACTTCTCTGGCAGCCTGCTCCAGCACCCTCATGCCAAACAAGTTTCTCTTCACCTTCAGATGGAACCCCCTGGGTTCCAGTTTGTGCCCATTGTCCTTTGTCTTGTCACTGGGTCTGGCCCCATCCTCTTGCATCCTGTTCAGCTCTTGCTGAGCATTGAGAAGATCCCCTGTGGGACTCCTCCAGACTTAAGAGCTGCAAGTCCCTCAGCATCTTCGGAGCCTCCACTTGACTGTCTCCAGTAGTTCTCTGTCTCTCTTGAGCTTGGGAGCCCAGAACTGGACTCAGGACTCCTCATCAGAGCAGAGTAGAGGTGGATTGTGTGAAACCTGTAGAATACTAAAACAGCTCTCAAGGTGAGCTATGTTTATGATTGATCACCCTCCCTTGAAGACCTTTGTCTCCACTGGCTCACTGCAGTGCTAATTAACCTGAGCCTCCAGCCTTGCAAAACATTCTCGACCCAGATAATGACTCTGTCAGTGCAGCAGCAGGGTCTCAGCAGAGTCTTTTTCCTGCTTTCCTGATCTCTAGCCTGAGGCAGGCCACAACACTTCTGGCTGTGACAGGCATGTGGATGCACAGGCAGATCATAGAAATCATAGAATCATTTGGATTGGAAAAGACCTTCAAGATCATGGAGTCCAACCACGAACCCAGCACTGCCAGATCGACACTCAGCCATGTCCCTCAGCACCACATATCCATGACTTAGAAACCTCTCCAGGGATGGGGGCTCCACCACTAATCTGAGCAGCCTGGGCCAGGCCTTTTAGGGAAGAAATTGTCCCTCCTGTCCAACCTAAACCTCCCTTGGTACAACTTCATGCTGTTTTTTTCTTGTCCTGTTGCTTGTTACTGGGGAGGAGAGACCAATCCCCACCTCCAACCTCATTTCAAGGAGTTGTAGAGAGTCTTATCTCCTGCCTATCTCCTTTTATCAATGTGGGATGAGATTAACTGTCCTTTGGACACAGAATATCAGGGTGGCAGTTAGCCAAACCCTACCATATGAGGCAAAGCCACAGGCTCACTTTTCCCTAATTTGGGAAAAGCACAGGCCTTGCACTAGTGGTGTTCCCCAGGGATCAGTGCTGGGCCCGGTCCTGTTCAGTATCTTTATTGATGATCTGGATGAGGGGATTGAGTCCAGCATCATTAAGTTTGTGGATGACATCAAGCTAGGAGCAGGTGTGGATCTGTTGGAAGGTAGGAGAGCCCTGCAGAGGGACCTNCAAGAGAGATGTTGAGGTGCTGGAAGGTGTTGAGAGAAGGGCAGCAAGGCTGGTGAGGGGCCTGGAACACAAACCCTATGAGGAAAGGCTGAGGGAGCTGGGGGTGTGCAGCCTGGAGAAGAGGAGGCTCAGGGCAGACCTCATTGCTATCTACAACTACCTGAAGGGTGGTTGTAGCCAGGTGGGGTTGGTCTCTTCTGCCAGGCAACCAGCAACAGAACAAGGGGACACAGTCTCAAGTTGTGCCGAGGGAAGTATAGGCTGGATGTTAGGAGGAAGTTGTTGGCAGAGAGAGTGATTGGCATTGGAATGGGCTGCCCAGGGAGGTGGTGGAGTCACCATCCCTGGGGGTGTTCAGGAAAAGCCTGGATGAGGCACTTAGTGCCATGGTCTAGTTGACTGGATAGGGCTGGGTGCTAGATTGGACTGGATGATCTTGGAGGTCTCTTCCAACCTGGTTGATTCTATTCTATTGTGGGCCTGTCAAATGCCTTTCTTGGCTTTGGATTCCAAAACCACCTGGTCATTGTGATCCTGGGCACGCTGCTGTGGTTGGCCTTGTTTTATCTGGGAGAGGTTGAGCTGGGTGATCTTCAGAGGTGCCTTCCAACCCCCACCATGTTAGCATTCTATGAAAACCCCCTGAATAACCTCTCAGCTGTTGCAATCTGCCCTGAACTGTGGAAAAAAAAAAAAAAAAGAAGCTGAAGAAATGTGCAGAGCTCTCATTTATTTGGTTAATGTGGAGAGGAGGAGAAAGTTAAATGAGAAGTGGAACCACAGGGTCCCCATTAACACCGGGAGCGAAATCTAATTAAGCAGTTTTAACGAGTATGATAGGAAGGTGTGAGGTTTATTGAGCACTTGGTTAACTATTCAATTAGCCCCTGGGTTTTTGTGAGCTGGGCTCATTCTAATTCCTCTGAGGATCAATTCTTTGATTGAACAGAAAGCAGAACAGAAAGAAGTTTTAATTCAAAGAACAGTAGGTGTTAAGTAATTGTCACAAATGGATTTCACTCACTTTAGTTGTTGCTAACTATTTTAACCAAACAGATAAATATTGCCTGGGAGGTTGGAAAATGATTTGTCTTGGAATCATGAAGTCAGAGAGTGGTTTGGGTTGGCAGGGACCT
>WAAF01010018.1:17449-32916 GCA_013400475.1 Tricholaema leucomelas | reverse complement strand
TGGAGGTGGGGAGAGTGAGGCTGGAGGTGAGGAGGAAGTTGTTGAGCAGGAGAGTGGTGAGAGGCTGGAATGGGTTGCCCAGGGAGGTGGTTGAGGCCCCATGGCTGGAGGTGTTTCAGGCCAGGCTGGCTGAGGCTGTGTGCAGCCTGCTCTAGGGTAGAGTGTCCCTGGGCATGGCAGGGGGGTTGGGACTGGCTGCTCCTTGTGGTCCCTTCCAACCCTGACTGGTTCTGTGATTCTATAACATTTATGTAGGTATTTCCATCTCAAGCCAGAGGAGATCTGAGACAGTTTCTTGCAAGTCCTGGAGAAAATGGGCAATAAACAGCTAAAAGAAGAACAAATGTGTTCATCTCAGAGAATCAGACAATCAACAAGGTTGGAAGAGACCTGCAAGATCATCCAGACCAACCCAGCACCCAGCCCTGTCCAATCATAGAATGGTTTAGGTTGGAAGGGACCTCGAGGATCCTCCAGTTCCAATCCCCTGCCATAGGTAGGGACACTTCCTCTGCACAAGCAGCCCCAAACATGCTTCTGCTTGCAAGTGCCAAGAGTTCTGACATTGTTGGAGTCACAGAATCAGTGCAGGTGGAAAAGTCTTCTAAGAGCATCCAGTCCAACATCAACCCAACCCCACCATGGTCACTAAACCCTGTCCCCAGGTGCTGCGGCCACAGGTTTCCTCAACACCTGCAGGCATGGGGACTCCACCACCTCCCTGGGCAGCCTGTGCCAGTCCCTGACCACTCTTGCACCAAACAAATTGTTCCTCATCTCCAACCTAACCCTGCCCTGCCACAATTTCAGGCCATTTCCTCTCTTCAATCAGTTAAGACCAGGGAGAAGAACCCAATCCCAGCTCACTGCAGCCCCCTTTTAGGGAACTGTAGACAGCAATGAGGTCTCCTTTCAGCCTCCTCCAGGCTGCACACCCCCAAGCTCCCTCAGCTGCTCCTCCCTGGCTCCGTTCTCCAGACAATTTCTTTCCCAGAAGTGCTGTGAAGGCCTGGCCCAGGCTGCCCAAGGCAGTGGTGGAGTCTCCACTATTGGAAGGGCTTCAGAGCTTTGGGGCTGTGGTGCTCAGGGACATGGTTTAGTGGTTCCCTGGCAGTGCTGGGTCAAGGGTAGCACTGGATGACCTTCAAGGTCTCTTCCACCAAACAATACTCTGAGTCCATGGTTCAGAGCCTCTCTGGATATGCACAGTGAGGACTTGCTGTGATGGTTTTGTTTTCACTGCAGTCCTGTTTTCTGGCCCAGAGGTATTGTAGCTCATGGTGAGTCTGGCCAGGTACCAAACAGCTCCTTGGTGCCACCAGCCTGGCAGGACATGGCTGGTTGAGTCTGGCCAGGCATCCAAAGGCTCCCTGGTGCCACCAGCCTGGCAGGACGTGGCTCGTTGAGTCTGGCCACGCATCCAAAGGCTCCCTGGTGCCACCAGCCTGGCAGGACATGGCTGGTTGAGTCTGGCCAGGCATCCAAAGGCTCCCTGGTGCCACCAGCCTGGCTTTTCCCAACCCCTCTGCCTCGCTGGAGGATCCAAAGGCTCCCTGGTGCCACCAGCCTGGCTTTTCCCAACCCCTCTGCCTCGCTGGAGGAGCTCCATGCCTGCAGGCATCACTTTGGCTTCCTGTCTCCCCAGCTCCAGGCCTCCCTGAGGATATGACAAGGCAGAACACACTGCAGAAGGGACTGAGAATTATCTATCGCCAACATCCACTTAATCCATTGTGAGCAGAGGCGCAAAAGCTCTCCAGGCCTGCAGCAGCTCTGAGCCAGCTGCCGCTGCTGATGCTGAGCCTCTTCCCACTTGTCAGTTTGATTTCTCAATGCTTTACAATCTCTGGTACTCTCCACGAGCCTACAGCCTCACGTCCATCACCCCTTATCACCAGGTCCTCCTGGTTCCTTTTCTTCTCTTTCAGCCTCTTTGCAATCTTCACCCAATAAGAGGAAAAAAAAAAGAAAAGGAAAGAAAAAAGAAGAAGAAAAAGGCAAAGCAGCAGCAGCAGCAGCAGCTTTTCAGTTCCTTATCCTCTGCAGCCTGGATTACATCCAGGCCTCTTGCTATGATCCTTCCAGTTCCTGCTAAACATGGCCTGCATCAGCTGATAACATTCAGCCTGCATCTGCCTGGGCTTTATCGGAGCCGCTGGGGCCGCGCGGGGCTGCCGCGGGAGCTAGGAGCAGCCTTGCAACAGGTGGTGGTGTGCAAGGAGGAGCACAGGCACCTTCTGGGCTAGGGATGGGTGGGAGTAAGTGAAGCCTGATGGTCTGCAGGCTGGGTTGGATTATTCAGCAGCAGCCTGCTCTAGTGGGAGGTGTCCCTGCCTATGGCAGGGGGTTGGAGCTGGATGATCCTTGAGGTCCCTTCCAACCTAAACCATCCTATGATTCTATGATTCAGAAGCAGAGAATGGAATCATGGAATCATTTCGGTTGGGAAAGACTTTGGAGATGATCCAGGCCAAACATTGCCTAAGTCTGCCAAGGTTGGGGCTTAGCCATGGCCCTCAGCACCACATAGAAACGTAGAATCAGGCAGGTTGGCAGAGAGCTCCAAGGTCCTCCAGCCCAACCTAGCACCAGCCCTGTCCTATCACCCAGACCATGGCACTAAGTGCCCCAGCCAGGCTTGGCTTCAACACCTCCAGCCACGGCCACTCCACCACCTCCCTGGGCAGCCCATTCCAATGGCAAATCTCTGCCTCCTGGAAATCCCTCAAGGGTTAGGGATTCAACCACCTCCCTGGGGATCCTGTTTCACAGAATCACAGAGGCACAGCCACATGCAGGCTGGCACAGCCCCTCAGGAGCACCAAGCCCAACCTAGAACCCTGCTCTGCAAGATTCACCTTTAACCATCTCCCCAAGCACCACGTCCAAACCAGCCTGAAACACATCCAGGGTGAGTGACTCCAGCACCTCCCTACACAGCTCATTCCAGTCCCTGACCACTCTCTCCATCAAAAACTTCTTCCTAATGTCCAATCTAAACCTCCCCAGCCTCAGCTTGAGGCCATTCCCCCTTGTTCTGCCTCCAATTCCCTGTGAGCAGAGCCCAGCAACAGCCTCTGCACAATGTCCTTTCAGGTAGCTGTAGACAGCAATGAGCTCTGCCCTTAGCCTCCTCTTCCTCACACTAACCATCCCCAGCTCCCTCAGTTCCTCCTTACAAGATTTATTCTCTAGGCCCTTCCCCAGCATCATTGTACCCCTCTGGACCTGCTCCAGCACCTCCACATCTCTCTTGTGTTGTGGTGTTTCAGTGCTTGAAAACCTTGTCAGAGAAGAACTTTCTTATGTTCAACCTGAACCTCCTCTGGTGCAACCTGAGTTAATTTCCTCTTGTTCTATCCCTTGTTCCTTGGGAGACAACTTCTCTTCCCACCTGGCTCCAACCTCCCCTGAGAGAGCTGTAAAGAGCAATGAGGTCTTCCCTCAGCCTTTTCTTCAGGCTGAACACCCCCAGCTCCCTCAACTGCTCCTCCCCAGCCCTCTCCTGCAGACCCTTCCCTAGTTTTGGTGTCCTTCTCTGGACCTGCTCCAGTCCCTCAATGTCCTTGTTGGAGCGAGGGCCCCAAAACTGGGGGTAGACATCAAGATGTGGCCTCAGCAGAGGGTGATGAGGATGATGATGATGATGAGGACATATATGCAGGGCCAATGAGATCCCAAGCTGAGGTAGCTCAGGCCCAGGTTTCTAAGGCTAAATCCTGCTCAGGATTCCATTAAGAAAGCCATGGTGCCTGTGCAGTGGGGATTGTGGTTGCAGTGAGATGAAACTCCAAAGCCATGCAGGAAGTTAATGAAGAGCAGGAGAATCTTCTTTTGGACTCATTACAGTCAGCCACAATGTCCAATTATGAGAAACCCACTGCAGATCCCAGCAGTCATCTAAAAATAGCAGATGGAGGCTTCGAGTTATCTTGGGCTTAAAAAGCAGGGAATTGGGATTTAAACTCTTTTAGAGCACTTTCTGCTGCAGGAGGGAAAGGTAAGGCTTGGCAGCTGTTTCCATGAGCATTGACAAAGAGAGTCCCTAGGCCATGGTGGCAAACCCTGGCCTGTTGGCTACTGAGGCTGTTGGCCCCTGCAGCTGTTGGCCTCTGGGGTTGTTAAGCATTGAGGGTGTTGAGCATTGAGGGTGTTCAGCATGGATACTTTTGGCTGTTGGAGTAGTTGGCCACTGGGGCTGTTGAGCATTGAAGGTGTTGAGCATTGAGGATGTTGTGAATTGATTTTGGCTGTTGGAGATGTTGACTGCTGGAGATGTTGACTGCTGGAGCTGTTGGCCACTGGGGCTGTTGAGCAGTGAAGATGTTGAGCATTGAGGATGTTGAGCATTGAGGATGTTGAGCATTGAGGATGTTGAGCATTGAGGATGTTGGCCACTGATACTTTTGGCTGTTGGAGTAGTTGGCCACTGGGGATGTTGAGCATTAAGGATGTTGAGCATTGAGGGTGTTGAGCTTGATACTTTTGGCTGTTGGAGATGTTGACTTCTGGGATTGTTGGCCACTGGAGCTGCTGAGTATTGAGTGTGTTGGTCACTGATACTTGTAGCTGTTGGAGATGTTGGCCACTGGGGCTGTTGAGCATTAAGGATGTTGAGCATTGAGGATGTTGAGCATTGAGGATGTTGAGCATTGAGGATGTTGAGCATTGAGGATGTTGAGCATTGAGGATGTTGAGCATTGAGGATGTTGAGCATTGAGGATGTTGAGCATTGAGGATGTTGAGCATTGAGGATGTTGGCCACTGATACTTGTAGCTGTTGGAGATGTTGGCCACTGGGGCTGTTGGCCATTGGTATTTTTCATGGTGGGGCTGTTGGCCTTTGGAACTGTTGTTTCTTGGTCTTCAAGGCTGTTGTCCAGTGAATTTGTTGGCCACTGGGGCTGTTGGCCACTGAATCTGTTGGTCACTGGGGCTATTGGCCATCAGAATTTCTAGCTGTTGGGGCTGTTGGCCACTAAGACTGATGATCATTGGTACTTTTCATGTTGAGGTTCTTGACCATTGGAGCTGTTGGCCATTGAGCCTGTTTGTCATTGAGTCTGTTGGCTTTCAAGGCTGTTGCTCATTAGGACTGTTGGCCTCCAGGTCTTCTGGTCATTGCAGCTGTTGGCCATTGGGGCTGTTGGCCATCAGAACTTCTGGCTGTTGGGGTTGTTGACCATTGCTGCTGCTGGTCACTGACCACTGACACTTGTCACTGTTGGGGTTCTTACCATTGGAACTGTTGGCTGTTGGATCTACTGGCCCTCAGGGCTGTTGGCCACTGAATCTATTAGTCTTTGGGGCTATTGACCATCAGGACTTCTGGCTGTTGGGGTTGTTGACCACTAAAATGGATGACTGTTGGTACTTTTGATGTTGGGGTTCTTGTCCATTGGAACTTTTGGCCACTGAGTCTGCTTGCCACTGGGTTTGTTGGCCATTGAGGCTGTTGGCCGTTGGGGCTGTTTGCCACCAGAACTTCTGGCTGTTGAGGCTGAGGTCATCGGCCACTGACACTTGTCACTGTTGAAATTCTTACCATTGGAACTGTTGGCTGTTGGATCTACTGGCCTTCTGTTGGCCATTAGGTCTATTTGCCATCAGGGCTGTTGGCCACTGAATCTGTTGGTCATTGGGGCTGTTGGCCACCAGAACTTCTGGCTGTTGGGGTTGTTGGCCACTAAGACTGATGACCATTGGTACTTTTCATGTTGGGGTTCTTGACCATTGGAGCTGTTGGCAGTTGGGTCTATTGGCCTTCAGGGCTGTTGGCCATTGGGTTTGTTGGCCACTGAGGATGTTGTTCATTGATACTTCTGGCTGTTGGAGCTGTTGACCACTGGGGCTGTTGGCATTGAGACTAACGACCATTGGTAGCTTTCATGCTGGAGTTGCTGACCAGTGGAGATGATGTCCACTAGGCCTGTTGGCCATTGAGGCTGTTGCCCATAAGAACTTCTGGCTGTTGGGGTTGTTGAACATTGATGCTGCTGGTCACTGACCACTGACACTTGTCACTGTTGGGGTTCTTGAGCATTGGAACTGTTGGCTGTTGGATCTACTGGCCCTCAGGGCTGTTGGCCACTGAATCTATTGGTCATTGTGGCTGTTGGCCACCAGAACTTCTGGCTGTTGGGGTTGTTGGCCACTCAGACTAATTTTCCTGTCTTGGTTCTTGACCATTGGGACTGTTGGCCATTGAGTCTTTTGGCCATTGAGTCTGTTGGCCTTTGTGGCTGATGGCCACTGAGTCTGTTGGCCATTGAGGTACGGATGGCATTGGCCATCAGTACCTTTGGCTGTTGGGGTTGTTGGCTGCTAAGCCTGATGGCCATGAAGATGCTCAGAGGGCTGCAGCAACTGTGCTATGAGGAGAGGCTGCAAGAGAAGTCTGGGGAAGAGAAGGCTTCCAGGAGACCTTGGAGTGGCCTTCCAGTAGCTGAAGGGGGCTCCAGGAGGGCTGGGGAGGGACTGTTGGCAAGGTCTTGCAATGACAGGAGGAGGAATGAGTGTGAAGTGGCAGAGGGGAGATTGAAACTGGATGTGAGGAAGAAGTTCTTTGCAGTGAGGGTTGTGAGACACTGGCACAGGTTGCCCAGGGAGGCTGTGAAGCACAGAAGCACAAAATGTGATCAAAGATGACCACTGGGGCCGTTGACCACTGGGGCTGTTGGCCACTGAGGCTATTGACCATTGAGCTTGATGGCCACTGAGGCTGCTAGACATTGATACTTTTGGCTGTTGGTCATTGATACCTTGGGCTGTTGGCATTGGAGTTGGTGACCATTTGGGTTGGTGACCACTGGGGCTGTTGACCACTGGGTCTGTTGGCCACTTTGGGCTATTGACCACTGGGTTTGATGGCCACTGAGGCTGTTGGTCATTGATACTTTTGGCTGTTGGCATTGGGTTTGGTGACCATTGGGGTTGGTGACCACTGGGTCTGTTGACCACTGGGACTATTGACCATTGGGTTTGATGGCCACTGAGGCTGTTGGTCAATGATACTTTTGGCTGTTGGCATTGGGGATGGTGACCACTGACTTTGTTGACCACTGGGTCTGTTGGCCACTTGGGGCTATTGACCACTGGTTTGGTGGCCACTGAGGCTGTTGGTCATTGATACTTTTGGCTGTTGGCATTGGGGATGGTGACCACTGACTTTGGTGACCACTGGGTCTGTTGGCCACTTGGGGCTATTGACCACTGGTTTGGTGGCCACTGAGGCTGTTGGTCATTGGTACTTTTGACTGTTGGCATTGGGGTTGGTGACCATTGGCGTTGGTGACCACTGCGGTTGGTGACCACTGGGTCTGTTGGCCACTGGGGCTATTGGCCATTGGGTTTGATGGCCACTGAGGCTGTTGGTCATTGGTACTTTTGACTGTTGGCATTGGGGTTGGTGACCATTGGAGTTGGTGACCACTGCGGTTGGTGACCACTGGGTCTGTTGGCCACTGGGGCTATTGGCCATTGGGTTTGATGGCCACTGAGGCTGTTGACCATTGATACTTCTGGCTGTTGGGGTTCTTGACAACTGGGACTCTTGGCCATGGGGCATATTGGTGTAGACCATTGACCAGAGGCATCTTTCCCCTAACCTGGCCTCTACAGCACCAGTGCGACTCTGCCTGCAACTCTTTAGGCTTCAGAACCCAGCGTGAGCCTCGCAGGGCTGAGCTTCCCCTTGATTACTTCATCAAATCACCACAGAGGTGGTGACAGTGTGGGGGGAATGAAGAGGCCTGGACCTTCCTGTGGATGATTTCTAAGGCCCATCCAAATTGAGCACTCCCAAGACTTATGGCTGGTGTTGGCCATAACCCCAGAGCAGCCTCTGCTGCGCGCTGATGTTATTGATACAAGCAGTAATTACATTTCCACCTCGGCGTCTTCTCTGGGTCTCTCCTCTCTCTTTATTACAGACTTTCAATTATTCATCTTCCCCCCTCCCTTGTCTTCCCTCCCTCTGCTTCTTTCCCTATTTATTTTGTTCCACTCCCTCCTTGCCTTATTCTTCATCTCTCCTTTGACTTTTTCTCCCTCCCTCTCTTACTTTTCATCTCTCTTTTGGCTTTCTCTGCACCCCTAATCCTTGTGTTCCACACCCAACCCCTGGCTTTCCAACACAACCCCTCTATGTCGACCCAATCCTTGTGTTTTTAACCCAATCCCTGTTTTTTCCAACCCAATCCCTGTGCTTCCAATCCAACCCCTCTCTTTCAACCCAATCCCTGTGTTTCCAACCCAATCCCCATTTTTTCCCAGCCTGCCTCCTGTGTTCCCAACCCAATTCTTGCTTTTTCCAATCCAGTCCCTGTGTTTCCAACCCAACCCAACCCCTGTGTTTCCAATCCAGTCCAATGCTTCCAATCCAATTCCCATTTTTCCCAACCCCTGTGTTTTCAACCCAACCATTGTGTTTTCAAACTAATCCCTGTTTTTTCCAACCCAACCTCTGTGATTCCAATCCAATTCTTGCTTTTTTCCCAACCTAACTCCTGTGTTTCCAACCCAACTCCTGTGTTTCCAATCCAATTCTTGCTTTTTCCAACCCTACCCCTCTGTTTCCAACCCAATCCCTGTGTTTCCAACCCAGTCCCTGTGTGTCAACCCGACCCCTGTGTTTCCAGCCCAACCCCTGTGTTTTCAACCCAATCCCTGTGTTTCCAACCCAATCCCTCTATTTCAACCCAATCCCTGTTTTTCCAACCCAACTTCTGTGATTCCAGTCCAATTCTTGCTTTTTCCAACCCAACCCCTGTGTTTTCCACCCAATCCCTGTATTTCCAATCCAATTCTTGTTTTTTTCCAACCCAATCCCTGTGTTTCCAACCCAGTCCCTGTGTGTCAACCCGACCCCTGTGTTTCCAGCCCAACCCCTGTGTTTTCAACCCAATCCCTCTATTTCCAATCCAATGCTTGTTTTTTTCCAACTCAATCCCTGTGTTTCCAACCCAATCCCTGTTTTTCCAACCCAACCTCTGTGATTCCAGTCCAATTCTTGCTTTTTCCAACCCAACCCCTGTGTTTTCCACCCAATCCCTGTATTTCCAATCCACTTCTTGTTTTTTTCCAACTCAATCCCTGTGTTTCCAACCCAATCCCTGTATTTCAACCCAACCCCTGAGTTTCCCACCCAATCCCTATGTTTCCAACCTCGTTCCTGTATTTCAACCCAACCCTTGTGTTTCCAACCCAACCTCTGTGTTTCCAACCCAACCCCTGTGTTTCCAACTCAATCCCTGTGTTTCCAACCCAATCCCTGTATTTCAACCCAACCCCTGAGTTTCCAACCCAATCCCTATGTTTCCAACCTCGTTCCTGTATTTCAACCCAATCCTTGTGTTTCCAACCCAACCTCTGTGTTTCCAACCCAACCCCTGTGTTTCCAACTCAGTCCCTGTATTTCAACCCAATCCCTGTGTTTCCAACCCAGTCCCTGTGTTTCCAACCCAATCCCTGTGTTTCCAACCCAATGCCTGTATTTCAACCCAATCCCTGTGTTTCCAGCCCAACCCCTGTGTTTCCAACTCAATCCCTGTGTTTCCAACCCAATCCCTGAGTTTCCAACCCAGTCCCTGTGTTTCCAACCCATCTCTTTAACCTCACCAAGGCCCCTGAAGCCCAGCCCTCATCCCCATCCCCAAGCTGCTATTCCCTGGGAATGGGCTATTGCCCTCTCTTCCATTTTCTCCCTATTTTATGCCCCCAGCTGATTTTTTCCACGTGGCCACAGAACCTCCCTGGAGCCCTTTGTGTGGCAGAAGGAGGAATACAAATGTGGAGCTGCTGTTGGTGCTCATCTATCTGCTGTGCCCAGGTGAATAATGCAAGGCAACATGTATGTATTTATACAGCAAATGGGAAAATACATTTCTTAAGATGAATGAGGTTGTTTTCAGCCTTGATGCACCCAATAAAATAAGCCAGTACCAAGAGGGAGGTTTATTTTTTGGAGTCTGGACGTGTCATAATATCAGCTCCCAAGCAGGACTTCCAAATGACATCAATCAGGGAGGGGAAGAGCAGGGCTGGGAGAGCAGAGAGCGCGAGGGGAATGTGGGCAGAGGGAAAAAAGGGCTCTAGAGGTGGGAGGTGCAAATGTGGGACCTGCTGGGTGGGTTTGTGGGCTGAGCTGAGCTTTGACTCCAGATTTTGGGCCTCTGACTGTAGAATCACAGCACTGCTTCGGCTGGAAAACACCTTCAGGATCGTTGAGTCACAGCATTGTAGGATCCCAGGATGTTAGGGGTTGGAAGGGACCCAAGGAGATCATCCAGTCCAACCCCCCCTGCTAGAGCAGGACAATCCTATCTGACACAGATCAGAGGAACACATCCAGACAGGCCTTGAAAGTCTCCATGGGAGGAGAATCCACAACCTCTCTGGGCAGCCTATTCCAGTGCTCTGTCACCCTTAGAGCGAAGAAGTTCCCCCTTGTGTTGAGGCAGCCTGTACCTGACTCCACCGAGTCCCTCAGCACCACAGCTCTGCTTCCCCCCACACATCTCCCGGGGTGGGACTCAGCCACCTCCCTGGGGAGCCAATTCCAGTGTTTGACAACTCTGTCAATTAAGAAGTTTCTTTTAATATCCAACCAGGGACAGAAGAAGGGGACACAGCCTGAAGCTGTGGCAGGGCAGGGTCAGGCTGGGTGTGAGGAGGAAGTTGTTGGCAGAGAGAGTGATTGGCACTGGAATGGGCTGCCCAGGGAGGTGGTGGAGTGGCCGTGGCTGGAGGTGTTGAAGCCAAGCCTGGCTGGGGCACTTAGTGCCATGGTCTGGTTGGTTGGGCAGGGCTGGGTGCTAGGTTGGGCTGGAGGAGCTTGGAGCTCTCTTCCAACCTGCCTGATTCTGTGATTCTCTGATTTCCTCTTGTTCCTTCACTTGCTGAATGGGAGAAGAGGCCAACACCTTCCTCACCACAGCCTCCTCTCAGAGAGCTGCCAAAAGCAAGGACTCCACTCAGCCTCCTCTTCTCTCTTTCAGCTACAGGGTTTGTGTCTCCTCTTCCTTTTGGCTCCAGCTTTTATGTCTCTTCCCTTTTTTCCCCTGGTGTGTTTTGCCTCTGTGTTTATCTCCAGAGAAAAGCTTAGGGGGTATGGAAAATCAAATTTGGGAAACCTTGATGGTGCCTGTGGGGACACACTTTGTATCTAGGGTCTATCTAGGGGACTCAGCTGTCCCCATCTTGATCAGCTTCAAATCCATCCTCAAAATCTCCTGAATTTCCATGCTTCTGCCACCAAACACAGAGCATGAGAGGGTTGGAAGAGACCTCTGCAGCCCATTGAGACCAATCCCCCTGCCAGAGCAGGGCCACCTAAAAAATCACATGGGAACACATCCAGCTGGCTTTGGAATGGCTCCAGAGATGGGGACTCCATCACCTCTCTGGACAGCCTACTCCAGGGCTCTGCCACACTTCAATTCAAGAAGCTCCTCCTCATCTTCAGATGGAACTTCTCACACTGCAGTCTGTGCCCAGTGCCCCTTGTGCTGCCCCTGGGCACCACTGAACAAAGCCTGGTCCCATCCTGCTGACAGCCACCTTGGAGTGTTGCTCAGCACTGCTCAGGTCCCCCTCAGGCTGCTCTCCTCCAGCCTAAACAGCCTCAACTCCCTCAGCCTTTGCTCCAATCCCCCTCAGGCTGCTCTCCTCCAGCCTAAACAGCCTCAACTCCCTCAGCCTTTGCTCCTCACAGAGCTGTTCCAGTCCCCTCAGCACCTTTGCAGCCCTTTGCTGTGCCCTCTCCAGCAGCTCCCTGCCCTTCCTGAACTGGGGAGCCCAGAAGTGGGCACAGTACTCCAGGTGTGGCCTCACCAGGGTAGAGCAGAGGGGGATGAGATCCTTATGCCAGGAACAAACCACCCTGCAGGATCTTTATGAGCAAGCATGAAGGTGATTTTGGGGGGAAATCAATATTTTCTCTTGGGAAACCATTGGCTTTTTCATACCTCCCCCACAAATAAGAGGGAGCTGCCAAGGCTCTGTGTGTTGCTGTGCAGTTCTCTGCTTCCTGATGGAACTTTGGGGGTGTGTTTGGCATGGCACATGGCTCTTCCCAGCTGAAAGCTCAGCTGCTTGCCAAAGCAAAGTGGAGGAGATGTGGGAGAAAAAAAAAAGCATGAAGCAAGCTGTGGGTTTTATGTCACAGCTTTGCCTGGCACTAAGGGGGAAAAAAAAAAAGAATCATCCCATGCTGCTTTCCTGCAGCCTGGGGAGAGCTTTGCTCGTGTGCAGTGCCAATTCAGGAGTGTCAAAAGCATGTTGAGATCTGATATTAAAGTTCTCCATCAGTGCAGTGTCATCCAGATCACAGAACCACAGAATGGTTTGGGCTAAGAGACCTCTGAAGCTCATCCAGCCCCAACCCCTGCAGTCAGCAGGGACATCTGCCCAGGGAGCAGGTTCAGAGCCCCAAACAGCCTCACCTGGAATGCTTCCAGGCATGGGGCAGCTCCCAGCTCCCTGGACAACCAGCTCCAGGATTTCACCACCCTCACTGTGCAGAACTTCCTCCTGATGTCCAACCTGAATCTCTCCTGCTCCAGTTTCAAACCCTTGCTCCTCATCACATCCCCACAGGCCCTTCTGAACAGCTCCTCCCCAGCGTCCCTGTAGGTGTCCTTTGGACCTTGAATGCTGCTCGAAGGCCTCCCTGGAGCCTTCTCCAGGATCAACTCTCTCTCTGAACCTNGGCACTGGAATGGGCTGCCCAGGGAGGTGGTGGAGTGGCCGTGGCTGGAGGTGTTGAAGCCAAGCCTGGCTGGGGCACTTAGTGCCATGGTCTGGTTGGTTGGGCAGGGCTGGGTGCTAGGTTGGGCTGCAGGAGCTTGGAGCTCTCTTCCAACCTGCCTGATTCTATGATTCTATGATTCGTGGCCTCCTCTGGGCCTGCTCCAGCAGCTCCACATCCTTCTTGTTTTGGGGGACCCACAGCTGGCCCAGCCCAGCAGGTGAAGTCTCCCCAGAGCAGAGGGGCAGGATCTGGAGATGCAATTCCCAGTGCAGAGCTGCCTACTCTCGGGACACTTTTCCTCCCCTAAAGTCTGCTTTTGTGGGCAAGGCTTAGCTAAAGCCAAGCAGGAGGAGCTTCCTGGAGCCCAAACCACCTGGGGACCCTCGGAGAGCCCTTTAGGAGGAGCAGACAGAGTGAGGCTCACTCAACAAACCTCCCTCCCCTATGCCAGCTCTGGTTTTGTCACCAGAGGTGTATTTGCTGCTCACAGCAGATCTGTCTTGCAGGGGATGTCTCACTTACTGCAGAGGCTTCATTCCCAATCATCTCCAGAGGCTGCTGCCCTCATGATTTATCCTCCTTCGCTTTAGATCTCGTTTTTCCCCAGTTTTACCTTTGTCTCCAGGAAGCCTCCTCTGTTTTACTGCAATTTCCTCTCTCTCTTTCTGCCTTCACCTGCTCCCTGTAGCCCAAACTTGTCTTCTCCTCATATTTATTTCAGTATTTGTCTCTCTCTCCCCGTGCAGGCTGCATTCACAGGATTTATCTCTTCCCTTGCTGTGATCTGTCACTTGGAGGCTGGTGGCTTTGTTTTTCCTTGGGTAACATTCAACAGTGAGGGCTGAGGGATGGGGGAAAGGAGAGGAAAGAAGGATGTTGATCTGCTTGAAGCTCTACAGAGAGCTCCAGCCAGGCCAAGGGGATGAGATTCAACAAGGCCAAGAGCTGAATCCTGCATTTGGGTCACAACAACCCTCTCATAGAATCATAGAACCATAGAATCAGGCAGGTTGGCAGAGAGCTCCAAGCTCCTGCAGCCCACCCTAGCACCCAGCCCTGCCCAACCAACCAGACCATGGCACTAAGTGCCCCAGCCAGGCTTGGCTTCAACACCTCCAGGCACAGCCACTCCACCACCTCCCTGGGCAGCCCATTCCAGTGCCAATCACTCTCTCTGCCAACAACTTCCTCCTCACATCCAGCCTGACCCTGCCCTGCCACAGCTTGAGGCTGTGTCCCCTTCTTCTGTTGCTGGCTGCCTGGCAGCAGAGCCCAACCCCAGCTGGCTACAGCCTCCCTGCAGGCAGTTGTAGACTATGAATGCTACAAGCAGCTGAGTTGTTGTTGTTATCATCCCCTCTTAACACTTGGCTCATAGCTTTATTTTACCCAGTTCCTACTGGTGTGTGTGTGGGGGGAGGGGGATGTTGTATTTTTACAGCACTGCTGTTGATGTTCTGACTGCCCAGGACATAGCTCAAGGCTCCTCTGTGGCTCTGTGCCACATTGGCACCACACAAACTGCCTCCAGTTCTGGATAGTTTCTTGTGGTGACTTTCTCCTTACAGTCAGCAGTAGGAAACTTCATGATGAGGCACTCAGTGCCATGGCCTGGTTGATTGGACAGGGCTGGGTGCTAGATTGCATTGGATGAGCTTGGAGGGCTCTTCCAACCTGGTTGGTTCTATGATTCTATGTTTCAAGAGTGGCTGGAAAGTTCCCAGCTGAGAAAGGACCTGAGGGTGATGAGTGACAGTGTCTGAAGGTGAGCCAGGGGGTGCCCAGGTGGGCAAGAAGGGCAGCAGCAGCCTGGCCTGGCTCAGCAGTGGTGTGGGCAGCAGGAACAGGGCAGGGATTGTGCCCCTGGGCTGGGCACTGCTGAGACTGCACCTTGAATCCCGGGTTCCATTTTGTGCCCCTGACTCCAAGAAGGACATTGAGGGGCTGGAGCAGGTCCAGAGAAGGATACCAAAGCTGGGGAAGGACCTGGAGAACAGCTGAGGGAGCTGGGGGTGTTGAGCCTGGAGAAGAAGAGGCTGAGAGGAGACCTCACTGCTCTCTGCAGCTCCCTGCCAGGAGGTTACAGTGATGCAAGGGTTGATCTCTTCTCCCTGCTACCAGGTGATGAGGAAAAACTACCTCAGGTTGCACCAGGGGAGGTTTGGGTTGGACATGAGGAATAATTTCTTCCCCTTGAGTGTTGTCCAGGCCTGGCCCAGGCTGCTCAGAGCAGTAGTGGAGTTCCCATTGCGGGAGGGGTTTGAAAGCTGTGGAGATGTGGTGCTGCAGGAGCTGGGTGAGTGCTGCCCTGGCAGTGCTGGGTTAAGGATTGGACTTGGTGACCTTAAAGGTCTCTTCCAACCAAAACAATTCAATGATGCTATGAGCAGGGGATGGATGCTATGAGCAGGGGATGACAGGAGCGCTTGGTAGATGCCTTGCCAGGCTCTGAGGACAAGTTTCACCTCATCCATCCAATTCTTCTGGTGGGTTACAAGGGGTTTTAAACAACAAGGACCTCCAGCCCCTCAGGCTGATCACAGAATCACAGAATCAAGCAGGTTGGAAGAGAGCTCCAAGCTCATCCAGTCCAACCTATCCCCAGCCCTGTCCGATCAACCAGACCCTGGCACTGCTTTCCCTCAGCCTCCTCTTTTTCAGACTAGACAGCCCCAGCTCCTTCAGTCACATCTACAGCCCACATCTCCCAGTCCCC
>WAAF01010018.1:0-11655 GCA_013400475.1 Tricholaema leucomelas | reverse complement strand
TTTCCCCCTCACCTCCTCTTCTGTTCCCCCCTCACCTCCCCTTCTCCTTCCCTCTCATCTTTTCATTTCCCCTCCACCTTTGCCCCTCCACTCTTTGACCTCTGCAGTTACCTCCACACTTATCAGCACCACATCACTAAGCAACATTCCCGACGCAACTGCCAGAGAGAAGAGAAACACAAATCAATGCCCACGAACAATGGGCACACAAAATAACTAAGCATGGATCTGAAAGATCACTTCTGATCAGCACAGCTTATTCATAAAAAGCCCCAACCCCCCCCCCCCAGACAAAAATCAACCACCCAAAAAAACCCAAATCTGTGATTTTTTTCCAGCATTAACTGCTGATTTTTTCCCTTGGGGAGAAGCTGCCAACATCCTGAACCAAAAATGCTTTGGTTTGGCCTCTACCTTTTCTCTCCCTTTTGTTTTGGGGTGGATGGGTTTTTTTTTGCCTTCTTTTCCTGTTTGAAATGAGCTACAACTGAATAACTGAGCCTGTTCTCTGTCCTTGGGGTATTGATTGCATCTTGAGGCCACCCTGTGCTGTGAGACAGAGCTGGGTGAGTGGAGGACAGCAGAGCTGTTGAGGTGCTGGAAGGTGTTTGGAGAAGGGCAGCAAGGCTGGGGAGGGGCCTGGAGCACAGCCCTGTGAGGAGAGGCTGAGGGAGCTGGGGGAGTGCAGCCTGCAGCAGAGGAGGCTCAGGGCAGAGCTCATTGCTGTCTGCAGCTGCCTGCAGGGAGGCTGTAGCCAGCTGGGGTTGGGCTCTGCTGCCAGGCAGCCAGGGACAGAAGAAGGGGACACAGCCTCAAGCTGTGGCAGGGCAGGGTCAGGCTGGATGTGAGGAGGAAGTTGTTGGCAGAGAGAGTGATTGGCACTGGAATGGGCTGCCCAGGGAGGTGGTGGAGTGGCCGTGGCTGGAGGTGTTGAAGCCAAGCCTGGCTGGGGCACTTAGTGCCATGGTCTGGTTGGTTGGGCAGGGCTGGGGGCTAGGTTGGGCTGCAGGAGCTTGGAGCTCTCTTCCAACCTGCCTGATTCTATGATTCATCCTGTGCTGGGTCAGGTGTTGGCCAAATTATCTTCTGGTCAAATTACAGAAGCATCTTGGTTGGAAGAGACCTTTAAGGTCATCCAGTCCAACTCTTGAACCAGCACTGCCAGAGCACCACCAAACTCTGACCCTCAGCAGCAGCTATGCAGCTTTGAACCCCTCCAGGGATGGGGACTGCAGCACTGCCCTGAGCAGCTTGGGCCAAGGCGTCTGGGGAAGAAATTGTTCCTTGTGGCCAACCTGAGCCTCCCCTGGCACAATTGCAGGCCGTTTCCTTTCCTTCTATCACCTGGTGCCAGGGAGAAGAGCCCAACCCCCAGCTGGCTCCAACCTCCTCTCAGGGACCTGCAGAGAGCAATGAGTTCTGCCCTGAGCATCCTCTTCTCCAGGCTGCACACCCCCAGCTCCCTCAGCTGCTCCTCCTCAGCCCTCTTCTCCAGACCCTTCCCGACCTTTGGTGCCCTTTGCTGGACCTGCTCCAGCTCCTCAATGTCCTTCTTGGAGTCAGGGGCTCAAAACTGAACCCAGGGCTCCAGGAGTGGCCTCATCAGTGGAGGAAAGGAGCTGCATGGATGGATGGGCTGACGGAGGCAGGATCATAGAATCATAGAACCAACCAGGTTAGAACAGACCTCCAAGCTCATCCAGCCCAACCTAGCACCCAGCCCTGCCCAATCAACCAACCATGACACCAAGTGCTACCTGGGCACTGCTGCCTCCTCTTCAGCTCCTCTCTCCCAGCACCCCCAGCTCCCTCTCTGCCTGCCTCCTCTCAGCCACTCTGGCCCCAGCCTGTAGTGCTGCTTGGGGTAGTTGTGGCCAAAGTGCAGAACCCTGCCCTTGGCCTTGTTCAGTCTCATCCCCTTGGCCTCTGCCCACCCATCCAGCCTGGCCAGGTCCCTCTGCAGGGCTCTGCTACCCTCCAACAGATGAGATCTGATGTGAGCTGAGTTAGACCTTTTTTTAACCAGTTTCCTTGGTTTTGAGGGATGGGAAGAGATGAAGCAGGGCTGGGGGCAGAGGAACTCATGGAACCTGCCTTTGCTCTTTGCTCTCTGTGCAGTGTCTGAGGATGGAGTTGCTAGAAGCAGTAACTGAAAATAATGCTACAAATAATTAAAAGTAATCAATGTGTTGATTTCAGCAGGCCAAGGAAGGGTGAGGAATGCTTTGGGTCAGGGCAGCTTCTGTTCTTCACTGAGCTAAACCGAGTTTGGCTGCCTGGGAAGGACTCTTGACTGTGGTTTGGCACCTGGGGCTGTTTAGCCTGGAGAAGAGAAGACTCAGAGGGGATCTGATCAATGTTTATTGATATCTGAGGGGTGGGAGCCAACAGCCAGGTTCTTTTCAGTAGTGTCCTATGATAGGACAAGGGGTGAGGGGATCATCTCAAAGCTCAGCAAGAGCTGAAGGGTCAATGAGGGGCAAGAGGCTGGGGCCAGACTCTTGTCAGTGGTGCCCAGTGGCAGGCCAAGGGGCAGAGAGTGGCAGGCAGGAGGCTGCCTGTGAAGAGGAGGAGAAAGTTGTTTGTTGTGAGGGTGCTGGAGGCCTGGAGCAGGCTGCCCAGAGAGGCTGTGGAGTCTTCTCCAGAGACTCTCAAGCTCCATCTGGATGTGTTCCTATGTGACCTGCCCTGTGTGATCCTGCTCTGGCAGGCAGGTTGGACTGGATGATCTTCAGGGGTCCCTTCCAACACCTCCCTCTGTGATTCAGTGATTCCATACCAGAGCTGAAGCAGCTCCATTTCTCCCCAGCCTGGCTACCATCCTCACCCAGCACCCTCAGCCTCCAGCCCTCCTTTTCCCTCCTCTGTTTGAAGCTGCATTAGGTCTGGAGTTCAACTTCACCCAGCTGCTAGATGTATTATTCATTTGTAGGCTTTAATGATGTGATGGAGTTGCTGGGAGTGAGGAAGGGCTCATTAAGCTGCCATTTGAATATAGAGCACAACTAATCTTGGAGGCAAAGGCAACTTCTGCTACTTGCCCACCTTCTCCCCTCCCTTTCCTCCCAGCCTCGAATCAGCCCCAAAATCACTGTGGTTGAGGAAGGTTTCTGCTGCTGAGTGGTTGGCAGCAGGCAATGGGATGCTTGGGCACCCTTCAGCATCCACCTCAACTCTGGTGCCTGCAGGGCTGGGGTCTGGTTTGGGTCTTTCTCTCCTGTCTGGTTAAAAGTGCTGAAATCAAAGGAGAGAAGGGCTGGAATTTGCTCTGACTTTTCTGCTGGAGGCATCAGCATCTATAAAAGATAATTTGGATCCTCTTGGTCCTTTGCATATCTAAAAGAAGCCCTCCAGAGCCTCAGTTGTCCCCCTGGCAGACCTGAGCTGGGATAGGGATGCTGGAGGACAAAGGGGTGGCCAAGCTCAGGAGGGAACAAACAGCCCATCCAAATCCACTGGCACAAAGCAGCTCCTTGCTGGGCAGCAGCCTGGTGGTGCCGTGGTGGAGTGGTTAGAGGTCAGGCAGCAGCCACAGTGGGTTTGTGGAGGGTTGATCCAGACCCACTGATGGAAACCTTCCCCTTGCTCCCCATTCTCTTTGGTTTTGATCTCCTCCCTGCTCTCCTGCACCACAAAGGGATCTTGCTGGGCTCTCCTGCTCAGAGCTTGGCTTTGATCTTCCCCAGAGGAGGTGGCTCAGTGGAGGTGCTCAGCATCTCCCCTCGCTGCAGCTGAGGGGAGAGATGCTGTCATCTCCCCCCTGTGCCCTCCAGCTGGGATGCTGAGCAGTGATGCTCACACAGCTCCCATTCCATGGTGGCTCCCACACCAGGGGTGAGCAGGTAAAACCCCATAGTGACACAAAAATGTCTTAGTGCAGTGCCCAGGAAAAGAGGATTTGCTGTGTCCACAAGGGCAGGAAATGTGTTGTGTCCCCCCAAAGCTGGTGCCTCACCCAAAAAGCTGGTACCATGCAGCCCCTGGGGGTTGGTGGCACCCAGGAGTGCTGTGATGAGGATGCTCAGAACAACAACAAGCCAAGGGTTCAGTCAATCCACCTGCAGGGCTCCCTGTGGCCTTGGCTGAAGCTTCCTCAGGGCACAGGATTATTTTGCAGGGGCCAATTGACCACTGAGCTTCTGCTCCTGTCCTCACCCTGAAGCTGGGCTGCAGAATGCAGCTTCATGTAGGAATTCAGAAAGAAAGAATAAACCCCACAGGGCCTCGTGGCAGGAGGGTGAAGTCCCCAACTCCATGAATCCCACAGCTTTAAGAGCCCCACAGTGATGCTTGAGTGGGAGAACTCAGCACTGATGTGGCTTGGGAAACCCAGCTGGGACTCCACAGCCACTCTACCTTCAACTCATTTACTGTGGTGCATCCTCACAGCATCCTGAATCCCAGCATGGGGGGGCTGGAAGTGACCTCTGGAGGTCGTCCAGTCCAACCCCCCTGCTCCAGCAGGGCACCCCCAGCAGCTTGCCCAGCAGCACAGTGCCCAGGGGGGTTGGAAGCTCTCCACACAAGGACACTGCACAGCCTCTCTGGGCAGCCTGCTCCAGGCCTCCAGCACCCTCACAACAAACAACTTTCTCCTCTTCACAGGCAGCCTCCTGCCTGCCACTCTCTGCCCCTTGGCCTGCT
This sequence comes from Tricholaema leucomelas, assembly GCA_013400475.1. Taxonomy (NCBI): domain Eukaryota; kingdom Metazoa; phylum Chordata; class Aves; order Piciformes; family Lybiidae; genus Tricholaema lacrymosa; species Tricholaema leucomelas. The sequence goes on along the minus strand of WAAF01010018.1, from coordinate 7,011 downwards.
GCTGGGCACCACTGGCAAGAGCCTGGCCCCAGGCTCCTGCTCCCCCACAAAATCACAGAAACTCAGGGGCTGGAAGGGACCTGGAAGGTACATCCAGCCCAACCCCCCCTGCAGAGCAAGATCGCCTAGACCAGATCACACAGGAATGCATCCAGACAGGTCCAGAGATTCCACAATCCCCCTGGGCACATCTTGCTGAGCACTCAGCAGATGCCCTCTGGGGCTGCTCTCCTGCAGGCTCTCAGCCCCAGAGCTCTCAGCCTTTGCTCCTCACACAGCTGCTCCAGGCCCCTCAGCATCCTTGGAGCCTCAACTGGACTCTCTCCAGCACTTCCCTGTCTCAGCTGTACTGAAGAGCCCAGGGCTGGCCCCAGTTCTCCAGGTATGACCTCAGTTTGCACTTGCTGAGCTTCTTCAGGCGGATTTGGGCTTTGCAACCCAACCTCACTCTTCTTTAATCCTTGCCTGGGCCCTGCGGGGAGGAAGCTGCTGAGGTGTCCTGCTGTGCTGCCCACCCCCAGCTCATTACACTGCTGTCTCCTTGAATTTCCCCCGGCTCGTTCCTCCCGGAGCCAGGATTTGTCTCCTGTTCCTTTTGTCATGGCATTTCCATTCCCCCTCTCCCTCGCACGTTGGGCTCAGCTTACATCTATTTATTTATTTATTTACCATCCCTCCCCCCCCCCCCCCTTCTATTATTATTTTGAGTTGGGGGTGGGAGGTGGAGGAGGGGGAGGGATGGGAAGGGATAAAAGCGCTGTGGAAACATAGTGCCGTTGTTATGATGATGAAGAGGGCTCTATTTATGATGTGCCAGCACCCTTCCTGGCCGGGCTTGAACCACTTGGGAGCATCTCAAGCATCCCCCAGGTGGCTTTTTTTTCCCCACCCCCCACCCCCCTTTCAGCTTTCCCTCTCCTGCCTCCACAAAGCCAACCACTTATGCTAATGTATAGACACAGGCAGCGGCTGGGTGCGGGGTAGGAGGGGGCTGGGTGGGTGTGGGGGGGATGCATGGATGGTGTGGGCGTGATTGGAAAGCAAAGTGCTATAAATAAATCCCCATTATCTTATTACACTGTAATTTTCTGTCATTATCTGCAGCCTGCATCAGATGCATCTGCAGGGGCTGCCGGCGCCGAGCGGGGCTGGAGAGCGGCGAACGGCAGCGAGCAAGGGAGGGGAGCTGCAGCCCCTCCGACTCCGGGGAGCTGTAGAATGGGATAGAATGGCAAGAGAGCCAATGGCATCCTGGCCTGCAGCAGGAATGGTGTGGCCAGCAGGAGCAGGGAGGTCATTCTGCCCCTGTACTCTGCACTGCTTAGACCACACCTTGAGTACTGTGTCCAGTTCTGGGCCCCCCAGTTTAAGAGGGACATTGAGATGCTTGAAGGTGTCCAGAGAAGGGCAACGAGGCTGGGGAGAGGCCTCGAGCACAGCCCTACGAGGAGAGGCTGAGGGAGCTGGGATTGGTTAGCCTGGAGAAGAGGAGGCTCAGGGCAGACCTCATTGCTGTCTACAGCTACCTGAGGGGTGGTTGTGGCCAGGAGGAGGTTGCTCTCTTCTCTCAGGCAGCCAGCACCAGAACAAGAGGACACAGCCTCAAGCTGAGCCAGGGGAAATTTAGGCTTGAGGTGAGGAGAAAGTTCTTGCCCNCTCCACCACCTCCCTGGGCAGCCCATTCCAGTGCCAATCACTCTCTCTGCCAACAACTTCCTCCTCACATCCAGCCTGAGCCTGCCCTGGCACAGCTTGAGGCTGTATCCCCTTCTTCTGTTGCTGGTTGTCTGGGAGAAGAGACCACTTGGCTTGGGTTAGAAATGACCTTTAAGATCAGCCAGGTCCAATCCCCACCCCCCCCACCCCCCCAGCCATGGGCAGGGACACTTCTCGTTAGAGCTCCAGCCAGCCTGGTCCTCAGAAGTTGCAGGGATGAGGCAATCGCTGCCTCAGTGAGCAACCTGTTCCTGCTCATCCTCACTCTAAAGAGTTTCTTCCTCATCTTCACTCTCAATCTGCCCTCTCCCAGCTCAAAGCTGTTGTCCCTCAGCCTGGCACTCACAGCCCTTGTCAAAAGTCTCTTCCCAGCTCTCCTGGAGCCCTTGCAGGTAGTGGAAGGCTGATCAAAGGTCTCCCTGGAGCCTGATTATAGCCAGGTGGGTTTGGAGTCTTCTGCCAGGCACTCAGGCAGCCTGAAGAGGAGGCTCAGGGCAGAGCTCATTGCTGTCTGCAGCTCCCTGCAGGGAGGTTGTAGCCAGCTGGGGTTGGGCTCTGCTGCCAGGCAGCCAGGGACAGAAGAAGGGGACACAGCCTCAAGCTGTGCCAGGGCAGGTCCAGACTGGATGTGAGGAGGAAGTTGTTGTCAGAGAGAGTGATTGGCACTGGAATGGGCTGCCCAGGGAGGTGGTGGAGTGGCCGTGGCTGGAGGTGTTTCAGAGGAGGTTGGATGAGGCACTTATTGCAAGTGTTTAGTTCATCAGAAGGTGCTGGGTGCTAGGCTGGACTGGATGAGCTCAGAGAGCTTTTCCAACCTGCTTCATTCTCTCATTCTCTGATGCTCTTCTCCAGGCTGAGCAGCTCCACAGTTTTCTAGTACTTGACTGCTTTATTCCTGTGCTCTGGAGCAGAAGGAGGGATCCAACCCCACCTCCACTTTGTGTGTTGAGAGAGAAGTCACAAAAGCAGGCAGTTTGCCACTCCAGATGGGAAGGTGTCCAGGCCATCTGGAAGCAGGTGGCTGTGGACAGGTAGCATACAGAGCTCACAGGATGCTTCTCCCAGCCAGTCCCCACGGGGGAGGTTCTCCAGACCTCTGGCCATATTCCTGGTCTCCTCTGGTCTCTCAGCCTGTCCCCACAGGAAAGGTTCTCCAGCCCTCTGATTGTCTTCTTGGTCTCCTCTGGACCTGTTCCAACAGTTCCATGTCCTTCTTACATTTGGGGACACCAGAACTGGTGGTAGTATAACAGGTGGAGTCATCCACAATACCACAGCACCCCTAAAGCCAGTGTGATAAACCCCAATGTTCAGTCACACTTGGATGGGGCCTTGAGCAGCTGAGGCTAGTTGAGAGTTGTCCCTGACCAGGGTGAGGAGGTTGGAGTAGATGGGACCTTGGGCTGTATTAAGCAGAGTGTGTCCAGCAGAGCCAGGGAGGTTCTCCTGCCCCTCTGCTCTGCCCTGCTGAGACCTCATCTTGGATACTGCCTTCAGTTTGGAGCTCCCCAGTTGCAGAGGGACAGGAACTGCTGGAGAGGGTCCAAGGGAGGGCTCTGAGGATGCTGAGGGGACTGGAGCAGTGCCTGGTGAGGAGAGGCTGAGGGCCCTGGGGCTGCTTAGTCTGGAGCAGAGAAGACTGAGAGGGGATTGAATCAATGTCTGTAACTATCTGAGGGCTGGGGGTCAGGAGGGGAGGACAGGCTCTGCTCACTGCTCCCTGGGGTAGGACAAGCAGCAGTGGATGGAAGCTGCAGCACAGGAGGTTCCAGCTCAGCACAAGGGCAACTTCTTGCCTGGCAGGGTCCCAGAGCCTGGCACAGGCTGCCCAGAGAGGTTGTGGAGTCTCCTTCTGTGGAGCCCTTCAATGACTGTCCAACTCCACCTGGCTACAACCAGGCTCCAGGGTGACCCCAGAGCAGCCTTCTAGTACCTGAAGGGGCTCCAGGAGAGCTGGGGAGGGACTTTTGACAAGGGCTGAGAGTGCCAGGTTAAGAGACAATGGCTTTGAGCTGGGAGAGGGGAGATTGAGAGTGAAGACTCCCCCCTGAAGTGCTGGGACAGCTCTGGAGCCCTCAGCACAGCACAGACAGGGACCTGCTGCAGTAGGGCCAGAGAAGGCCACAGCAGTGCTGGCAGGGCTGGCAGGGCTGAGGTGGCCTTGGGCAGCCTGCAGCAGGGAAGGCTCCAGGGAGCCCTTCTGGTGGCCTTGCAGGGCTTGAAGCAAGCTGGGCACAGGGTTTGGAGCAGGACCTGTGGGGCCAGGCCAAGGGGGGATGGGTTGGAAGTGCAAGAGGGAGCTTGAGAGTGGAGAGAAGGGAGAAGTGTTTGGCACTGAGGGTGTGGAGAGCCTGTGCCAGGCTGCCCAGAGAGCTGGGAGCTGCCCCATGGCTGGCAGCACTGCAGGGCAGGGGGTGTGGGGCTGTGAGCAGCCTGCTCTGGCTGGGGGTGGCCCTGGGGGCTGTAGGGGGCTGGACTAGACGAGCTTTGAAGGTCCCTTCCCACCCAAAGCAGTCCCTCACTGGATGATGTTTGGGCAGGCTGGAAAGGGACTCAGGGAGAGCAGTGAATGCTGGCCCAGTGCTGGGGAGGCTGCGTGGGTGCCACAGTGGGGGCAAGTGAGGAGCAGTTCCCAGGAGGGTTGTGTGGATAACGTTGGGAATACTGGCACAGGCTCAGGAAAACAGAAGTGAGACCTGGAGCCTGGCAGCTGCCCAGCCCTGCCCTTTGCCAGCCAGCAGGGGCTGGGCTGCAGCAGGCAGCAGTGGCCCTGGAGCTGCAGCTCCTCAGGGCTCCGCCAGCAGCACGGGCAGTAGTGAGGCTGCCTTCAGCTCTCTCATCCAGGCTGGACTGGTAAAGTGGTGACCCAAACCAGTCCCTGACTGGGTGATTCTGTGATTGTGCTTTGCTGATGCCCACCCAGCCCGAGCCAAGCAGTGCAGCACCGCAGCAGAAGCAGCTGTTTGGCTGATGGTTTGCTGTTAATCCTCATGCTGCTGGGGGGGAAGGAAGGGGGGGGGGGGGAAGAAAAGGAAGAAAGAAATGACAATAAAAAACAAGAAGTCAGCAGCTAATTTGTAATTTGAGTGGATTTGGCTCCTGCTTCCAGCCTGTGCTCCTCCCTGTGCCTTGGGCTGATGGATTAAGGAGGTTTTGCCCTGCCAGGCTCTTTGTGCCCAGGAAGGTGCTTCTGTGCTCTAATCAACTCACTCCATTCTTCTTCTTGATAAGATAAAGAGGTGAAGCTCTTTAAGTCTCCCACTCTAAGGCTTCCCCCCCCTCCCCTCCCCTCCCCTCAGGTTATTTTTGGGCTTCTCTTTGCTCTCCTGCCAATTTTATCTTTCTACCAGGTGCATTTCTGAGCATGAGCCTGAACATGAGCCAGCAGTGTGCCCAGGTGGCCAGGAGGGCCAATGGCATCCTGGCCTGCATCAGGAATGGTGTGGCCAGCAGGAGCAGGGAGGTGATTCTGCCCCTGTACTCTGCACTGCTTAGACCACACCTTGAGTACTGTGTCCAGTTCTGGACCCCCCAGTTTAAGAGGGACATTGAGATGCTTGAAGGTGTCCAGAGAAGGGCAATGAGGCTGGGGAGAGGCCTCGAGCACAGCCCTATGAGGAGAGGCTGAGGGAGCTGGGATTGGTTAGCCTGGAGAAGAGGAGGCTCAGGGCAGACCTCATTGCTGTCTACAGCTACCTGAGGGGTGGTTGTGGCCAGGAGGAGGTTGCTCTCTTCTCTCAGGCAGCCAGCACCAGAACAAGAGGACACAGCCTCAAGCTGAGCCAGGGGAAATTTAGGCTTGAGGTGAGGAGAAAGTTCTTGCCTGAGAGAGTCATTGGACACTGGAATGGGCTGCCCAGGGAGGTGGTGGAGTCGCCGTCCCTGGAGCTGTTCAAGGCAGGACTGGACGTGGCACTTGGTGCCATGGTCTGGCCTTGAGCTCTGTGGTAACAGCTTGGACTTGGTGATCTGTGAGGTCTCTTCCAACCTTGGTGATACTGTGAGACTGTGAGACTGTGAGACTGTGGCACTGGGATACTGTGGCACTTGGATACTGTGATCCCCCGGGGACGGAGCGGAACAGCTCTGCATGGGCACCGAAACCTGCCCAGCTCAAACAACTTCTCCAGGAGATGCTGCCCTGGATGCAGGAAAATAAAAAGGGTCTAAAGAAGAGGGCTGGGGAGGAGCAGCTGAGGGAGCTGGGGATATGCAGCCTGGAGAAGAGGAGGTTGAGGGGAGACCTCATTGCTCTCTGCAGCTCCATGCAAGGAGGCTGCAGTGAGGTGGAGGTTGGGCTCTGCTCCCTAGAAACATGCAACAGAACAAGAGGAAATGGCCTGAAATTGCTCCAGGAGAGGTTCAGGTTGGACATGAGGAAGAATTTCTTCTCTCAAAGGGTTGTGAAAGCCTGGCCCAGGCTGCCCAGGGCAGTGGTAGAGTCCCCAAGCCTGTGAGGAGTTTCAAAGCTGAGTAGATGTGGTGCTGAGTGAGCTGGGTCAGTGGTGCCCTGGCAGTGCTGGGTTCATGGTCAAGCTGAATGATCTGAAAGGTCTCTTCCAACCCAAACAGCTCCATAAAGCTCTGACAAAAGAAGTAAGGTGAAACTGAATGGCCTCAAGCTGAGGCTGGGGAGGTTTAGATTGGAGATGGAAAAGAAATTATATTCCTGACCCCCAAACCTTCTCTGGTTGTGGTTTTTTTTTTGTCCTTCCAAGCATTCTGGCTGGGAGCTGCTGGTGACACCCAGCAAGGTCTGAGACTCTGATTTGGAGTCACCACTAAGCAGAGAGATCAAAAAAAGGCCACGTCAGAAAGGCTCAGCCTCATTTAAAATCCAACAAGAGGCTTCAGGGGTCTGATTTAAGACATTTTTTGAATAATCCTATTAGGCAGGAGAGGAAACAGGACTCTAAATGACACAGTTCTGGCTCCTTTGGCTCTTAACTGCAGGTCTGCAGCTGACTGAAGGCAGCAGATGAGGAGGATCTTCTTTGTGATGCTTATCGTGAGCAGAGTACTTCAGAGTTGGGGTGGGAGGTGGCTTTCTGCCCACCTGGGATGAGTTTGAGAGCATTGCCCACATGCTGGGCACTGGGCTGATGCAGAGACCACCTGTCAATAGCCTGTGAGAAGAGAAAATTGCTTTCCCTATAACCAGAGGGGTGCTGAAAGGGTTGGGAGGCAGATCCCAGCATCCTCAAGCCACATCCAGTCTTCTTCCACATCTTCATCCCTGAGCTGGATGAAGGCACAGAGAGGACCCTCAGGCACTTTGCTGCTGGCACAGAAGTG